>OY744528.1:73948676-74108676 GCA_963556195.1 Sepiola atlantica | reverse complement strand
GGAGAGATACATAATTTTTTTTCTATTCTTTATGTCGTTTTGTTATGATCATTATTTTATATTGATTTATTGCAGACAAATTATTGCTTTTTTGTCAATCAATCATGAATTGTGATTAATTATAGCAAAATTTCCCCCTTTTTTTTAGTTTTTTTAGGTGAGTTTTGTGTGAATCGCATCGGGATTTGGTGAGAAGTTAATTTTATTTAAAAGTTTCTTTTATTCTGCTCGAAGAAATCCGTCCTTTCAATTTCTTTGAGAGATTATTCTCATCATTATTAATAATATTCTCGAGGAATCATCAATTCCAAATGACAATTATCTAATTTTAATGCCTTGCCAAAACTACGAAAAGCCTTCATTATTTCATTCAAAGATCATAAATCTTGAGACCATTTTCGATTTTGGCATGAAGCAAAAACGAATCTCTGCGATGATGAACGTGTCAATCAACTAAAGATGGCGGCGTATTAATTAATAATCATTTTGAAATTGGTCAATATTGATAACAACAAAAAGAATCAAAGCCACAATAAGATGTTAAAAATAATTTTAGTTTTGGATGCATAGTTTGATTTCACAAATTCATCCATAATATTAGGTTGTCCGGAAAGTTTGTGCCGATTTTTTGTAGTGCATGTTTCGACACGCTACAACATGTCAAATTATTGACAGATATAATATATTTATATTTCCGGTTAGATCATACTTGAAGCTATTGCGTGAGAAAAAAAAGTTAAAAGGTATTTAACTTGTGCTAATTTTTCGAAAATTGAAGATTGTTATGTGACAAGGATAGTAACCTTTTTGTGGGAGCTGGAGTTCCCCACGTTTAGAACTCTCGTGCCTAACTTTTATAGCTCTCGTGGGGAGATACGTAAAGTTGAGGAAGTGTTGCTGTGGCATTGAGACATTACAAAGCATCAAAGCTTCTCTCATCTCACGTTGACAGCTTGTTGACAGAACACTGCCGGATTAAGGGTTAAATCAATGTTGGCTGACACCTGCTTCGCTAAAGGCTAGAAATCGGAACTGCCAGTTTACCTAATAACAACACAATGAGTAACTATTGCTCTCTTAGTCTTTCTCTATGTCCCTTTCTTTTTGATATTCAGACTGTATATAGACGTACACACATCTTCTAGATGTCTTTTTACATGGCTTGTTGCACTTTGCTATTTTTTTCAATAAATTTGAATAAATTTAAATAATCGCTTGTTCATCGTGCAGCAAGGAGATATGCATACATTGTTAGTAAAATTATAAACAAACATTTACCGCAAAGCTTGACGGATAAGTTATTTATACAATTTTGGCTTTCTCTGGACATATGGCTCGTTAGTTAAGTTGTCCAAGACGACGCCCATGTCAGGCGGTCTCTCTTTCGAGGCAGAAGTTCGAATCCTGTAAGAGTCTCATTTTTCACTTTGGGATATGCTTTGCTTGTTTCCAGCTCCACAGACTAAATAATCGCTTGTTTATTAATATTATACATGCAAATAATAGCATCAACAAAAAAAGCAGCTTAATACATAATGAAATTTAATAGAATTATCTCTCCTCATCGTTTCTATTTGCTTTATAATTAAGGACGTCAATCTCTATTCCATTGATGCTGTCTATATGATTTTGCCTTTAACTTTGTGTCCATACCCTGTGCTGACAATGAGATCTAATATCAATAAAAACATATGGTCTCTGAAACGATCGTACACAGACTGTTGTTATGATGCATTCTTGGAACGCCATTTGATCATGTAATAGTTCTTGCATGGATGTATGTTATACATACATACATACATACATACATACATACATTTTATGCTTGTGACTGGCCATCAAAGATACATTAGACTGCTTGAATAATTTCATTAAATCTGTCTGAGATGATTACTGGTTTAATTGTGGAAGAACATGACCTTCCATGTTTGATTGCCTTTGGAGGTTAAACCTGAAAAAATATCGCATAAAATGGATCCGAGCTGGATAATTGCCGGCATTCTAAATGAGTATTTTATGGAAAGCAAATAGAAAATGACAAGCTTTCTGTTAGCATTGAATTGGTTCGTCTTTTGAATATGTTTACCGTGACCTGAAGAAGCTGGACTTTGAATAAGTCGCAGCTGAAACATGTATGCACATATGTAGTCAAAAATGTGCGTATCAATAAAAGTTTATACCATATATATATATATATATATATATATATATATATATAAACAAGCTTGTCTATAGATAAAATAATATTTAGTTATATTTAGGTGTTCGTACCAGTCGAGGATACGTCCTCAACAATCAGTCCGACAGTGACTTTGTTGCTGTCGGGCTGAGGTATGGTTCTGTTCAGTCCTAAAAGATCCACCTTCCCAGGCTTTACCTTCTTTCTGAGAAGGGGTTAGTTTATGTCTAATCGCCTAATCTACCCTACTGGAGAATACCCACGGGGCTGATCAGTCACTTTTTGTAGGCCAAAGTGCGCTTATCCTAGTGTACTGGCTTTTGAAAACCTTACATGACCTTGTGTCTAACCCCCTGGCAAAGAGGTAAATAAATACATTGTTTTAAAAATAACCCAAAGTTTGAGGGCATGAATAAAAATGGCAAGTTATGGCAAAGACATCTCTAGATTTTTAAGTACAAAAGTTTAAAAATGAAATCAGAACTTTTAAATTTCTGATGCGGAATTATGACCCATTTTAACTTATGTTAATACCTTCTCTCTCTCTCTCTCTCTCCCTCTCTCTCTCTCTCTCTCTCTTTATATATCTCTCTCTCGTTATCTCTCTCTCTTTATCTCTCTCTCTCTCTTTATCTCTCTCTCTTTATCTCTCTCTCTCTCGTTATCTCTCTCTCTTTATCTCTCTCTCGTTATCTCTTTCTCTCTTTATCTCTCTCTTTCTCTCTCTTTCTCTTCATTTAACGTCACTTTTCCCTTATCCAGGGATCAGACGTTTTTTGATATTTTACAAGTCCACACTGTAGTCTTCACGGTTCAGCGAATCAACCGTCTACAAACTCCACTCTGTACGGTCTTGTCTAAATACTTGCTTCCAAGTCTTCCTTGGCCAGCTAACCTTCCTGCAATTCAAGACCTCAATGATTCTACAAAGGTTTATCCAGGAAGTCCAAATGACCGTACCAGCGTAACAGATTTGTTGCAAAGATAACCTCAATGCTGGGTAATTGTAGTGCTTTCAGCAAATCATCCGACCTAATGTGTCGGGTTTGATCAGAATTCATATTGCAATGAATTCATAGAACCTCCCCCCTCTCTCTCTCTCTCTCTCTCTCTCTCTCTATATATATATATATATATATATATATATATAACGTCACTTTTATCTTGTCCTTTTGATATTTCGTGAGGTCACACTCCAGTCCGCATGTTCAGTGGACCAACCGTTTCCAAATTCCACTCAGTACTGTCTTGTCCAGTACTAAGTAATGATATTTAATTCCGATTTAAAAAAAACAACTTTTTCACCATTCAAATTTAACTCTCCTATGACTGTTAGACCCAAATAGCAAAGCATATGATGAATCGATACTTGATTCTAACTATCCTTTTTCTTTCCTTGTTTTCTTCTACCATGTTATTAGCATAGATATATTTTGGTTCGCTTTAGTTTCTTTCTGATAATACTTAGGTCGAGTAGGAATAATGTTAAAGTAGAGACATTTTTCCTTACTGACCTAAGCATAAACATACGATTAAGCCCTTCATGCAAGATTAATGCTTCATGATTTCTCCTCATACTTCAGCTATCTGATAACCAATTACACGTGTTTAAAATAAATGTAAAACTATTTCTTTCTTATTTAGTATGATATTCGATAATATACTTTTTCTTCTATGCTAAAAAAGATAAATTATTTTGTATTATTAAGGATACAAGAGGTCTTATGAATTGTTCATGAAGAATGAAATGAAGATAATTTTGTTTGATTTTTTCTTCTAACAAATACAGAATGATTTATTTACTAATTTAACATAATAGTATCTATCCCAAATGAACTCTTCTCTTCTCTACAGCGCTTTTATCACAGTAGATACGTTGCTAGTCTTTTTTTACTCTATCGTTATTTCCATAGAAGGTGCTTGACTGAGCTCCATCTCTGGTTCTGCCTTATAAGACATTTACAGAACTCGCCTATCTACCACCACTTCAAATAACTTTCCCTTCTTCCTTTGCATACCTAAAATCAAACGGAATTTCCATGAACAGAGTTTATTTCTAAGAACTTTCCATCTGTTGAACACATTATCAGGGGACAGCTTCCCTGCAGGCTACAACATGATCGTCTTCAAATCAAATGTAAACAAATACGTGCCATAAACGGCCCTCAAAAGTAATCAAATTTTGTTCATTCCATTCATCATTTTCAATCCTCTCATAATATTCTTCATCATTCAACTGACAATCCATTTATATCATTAATCTTTATCCGCAAGTGGCTTTTAGACTTGATAAGTGGTCATTCATTAATAACAATCTTCTTTGCATGTCTTTGAAGCTGGTGGTCATACGACAATTTCCAACTTTTTTATGCAGTCCTTTGCATTATTGTTGTACTCTGCAAAGTTTGTCCAGCTACAACGGTTGGGTAGTAGAGGGCAGACAAATCAGTGTTGCATCGTATGGTCCCCCTCTCCACATTCACAGATGGTTGGGTCAGTGTTTTAGCCCCACCAACTCATAGCAACTTTTGATCGCCCAATTCCCATTCTCAGGCGGTTGAGTGTTTTCCATTGGAGCCACGATGCCTCTCATACGGGAGGGAGGGCCTAAGTCAGTAGGAGGGGTGCCTTTCTACAATAAAAATGAAAGACACATTTTACATCTCTGCCAGAAGTTTTGTCCGTCCGTCTGTCACGATTAAGTTTGAAATAGCATTTTGTTCGTCTGTCTGTCACGATTAAGTTTGAAATAGCATTTTGTTCGTCTGTCTGTCACGATTAAGTTTGAAATAGCATTTTGTTCGTCTGTCTGTCACGATTAAGTTTGAAATAGCCTTTTGTTCGTCTGTCTGTCACGATTAAGTTTGAAATAGCATTTTGTTCGTCTGTCTGTCACGGTTAAGTTTGAAATAGCATTTTGTTCGTCCGTCTGTCACGGTTAAGTTTGAAATAGCATTTTGTTCGTCTGTCTATCACGATTATGTTTGAAATAGCTTTTTCTCCATTCATCTGTTACATTTTAGTTCGAAATAGCATTTTGTCAGTCTGTCTGTCACAGTTAAGTTTGAAATAGCATTTTGTCCGTCCGTCCATCCGTCCATGCGTCTGTCACGGTTAAGCTTGAAATAGCATTTTATCCGTTCGTCCATCCGTCCATGCGTCTGTCACGGTTAAGTTTGAAATAGCATTTTGTTCGTCCGTCCATCCGTCCATCCGTCTGTCACGGTTAAGTTTGAAATAGAATTTTGTCCGTCCGTCCATCCGTCTGTCACGGTTAAGTTTGAAATAGCATTTTATCCGTTCGTCCATCCGTCCATGCGTCTGTCACGGTTAAGTTTGAAATAGCATTTTGTTCGTCCGTCTATCACTGTTAAGTGGTAAATAGCATTGAAATTAGTTTTATTACTTCAAAATGACATTAAACTATAGGAATATCTTTTTAAAATATTTATAAACTTCTTCAAAATGTCTCATATGGACCCTCATCAGAAAAGAAGCAAAAGTCCAATAATCGGTTTAATCCAAAAAGAAATAGACAATGTCTACTATCTTTTTAATTATCTGCTCAAAGCTATTTAACCCAAATTGAACTTGACGAAAAGAAATCAGCAAAACAGACATGTTCTATACTGGCAATTAATTTGTCAAATCTCCTGGCCATTTTGAATTGAATTGGAAAAAGAATCCAATTTCTTGTAAATTGGAAAATAAGAGCACAATATTTTTATTCTTATTTTATGAAGTCTTTTAATAATGAAGAGGAAGTGGCGATGGTGTAGTAGCTACTGGTACGGACTGTGAACCTCATCATGCCGGGTTCGAATTCTGTCTGGACTATTGCATCACTTTCACTAATACACTGGAAAAAAAAAAAAATCCATCTGTCCTTCCTTCACCTATGGATTAAATAGTAGGAGAGACTGAACTCTGAAACTTTGGTAATGCAGCTCATCTGAGTTAAGGAAAACTTTGAACTGAAAAATCGATATTTGATTCCGCCTAGCAAATTCTTGTTTATTATTGTTGCACCATGGTCTTTTCAAGAAAAACGTACTTTGCTCCACTTTCTTTTGAAAAATACTTCTTTAGGCCGGGAAGATTGATAAAATGGAGACATTATTAATTATGGCCTTAAAAACACACATCAGCTTATGTCATTAATAAAAAGAAAGTTCATCATTGCTTTATCTATTTTAGGTATCAGATAAATAAGTTATATTCATTCCTATAATTATTTTAATTTCATAATAGTAACTAATAAATTTCCATAATACCTACTATTTCAACTATTATTTTACTGTTATGGTGCAAGCGGCAGTAATTCCCAATGCCCCCACACTAAGTAAGTACTTTTTTGCAGTTCTCCATAAAATCAATGTTAAAAACTATTAGTGGTATTGATCCGGTGTTGTCCGGGTGTAGATCAAATAAAAGAGATAAAATAGTAAGTAAAAATATATGATTAATTTTATCTCTACCCGGACATCGTCGGATGAATCCTACTTCATATACATTCAGCCATTCTTATCTTTGGTTTATTTTATTATTTTCATTATTTAGTTATCTTCATTTGCTTTTTTGGCACTTCTGCCGTATATATGAAGCAGCAGATTTTCTGTCCTTCTACTGAAAATAAAGGGAGGTAATTCAACCGGAAGTGATTTTTTTACAACATAAAAAAAAATGCAAGACTGATTTATTTTTGGGTAACAAGAAACAATTAACAATTTCTTTTTTTTTTATTATATGAAGTAAAAAAAATTTAAATAAAAAACCCTAACCCCTAACCCCTAACCCTAAACCCTAACCCTAAACCTAACCCTAAACCCTAAACCCTAACCCTAAACCCTAACCCTAACTCTAAGAAATCAGGCAGTGTGCCTGTAAAAAATCTATTGTTTTTTTGCGGCTGGTTCATTAAATTACCAATGTCTCGAAGATTAATCTCATTTAACTCCATTTTCTAAATACTAAATTCAACTTCCGGTGAATTCTGAATGAATGGTACTTGGAGAAAAAAAACGGAACTCTTCAATTTCGATTTCTTAATCGGCAGCTGCTTCATATATACGGCAGAAGTGCCGCTTTTTTTAACAAACAGAATTATTAGAAACTTTAATTATTATTATATTTCTTTTTATCATTCTTATTACAAAGCCAAAAAGATACTTTTTTCTCAATGAAGAAGAGGTCCAAATCAGGAGAAACTGTCAGATCGAGGCTACAGCAGTGTTTTACGAAAATACTGCCTCAGTTGCACGACCTCGACACTTGTCAAGCATCTATTAACGATTAAACATATCACAAGGTTGCTACCTGACTGAAAAGCTTGGAGTAATAATCGCTGACCTGGTAACATTGGTTGGGGGCGTCCTATGTTTTCTCCCAATATAGCGTCTTTGTAATTTACATTCGTTTTGGTAACAATTGCGGATTAGCGTAACGATGGATATGTGCTGGTTTCATTATGCTATCAAACTCGTAACTGAGACGAAAGTGGTGGATGGTGCCGGTTTTTATGATATGGATCGCCCGCTCTCATCACTACATCCGGGCACAAGGCTGGCACACTTATGTTAGTAATGCTCATGGTTTATCGACCGACTACTGCCCCATACATTAAGAAAACCCTCCCTTTTTTTTACACAGTTTTTTTTTACTTTTTAAACGATAAAAAATACCATATGCTTGTATTTTTTAAAACTTAGTTCCCCCCAAATAATGGAAGTTGCCACTATAGACGCAAGAAGCAACTGAGAATTAGGAGGAAAGTTTTGGGAGCTTTGCAGCGAGGTGCTTGTTCACCTTAGTTTTGAATTTCTGCATTTCGGTACAGTCGAGGAAGCAGGAAGCACGGAGCAGGGAGGGAGTTCCAAAGGCCGGCAGCTCGAGGAAATAAGCTACTGGAGTAGAAGGCTCTCAGGCATCTGGGGACCTCCACAGTGAATGGATAGGATTTAGCTGATTGTCGGGTTGGTCGAGTGTATTTACGTCGAGGGGGCACCAGAGCAGCAAGTTCATTAGAGCACATTCCATTGTAAAACAAGCACAAGGATGCAACATCGCGGCGATGGGACAGGGGCTTGAGCTTGGTGGATAGTGAGGAATCTATTAGATTAGTGACTCTTTTTTGGACCTTGTAATGCCTTTCAACTGCCGAGTGGAAAGTACTATTATTATTATTTTTTAAATTTTTATACTTTCTTAAAATTTCCATTTACTTTTTAAAAACTCAAATTCGCTGGTGATTTGTATGCCTTTAAACTGTCGATTAGCATGTAGAATCACATTGACACTTACCGGCATGAGGGCTCAAACTGCTGTCAAGTTGATAGGAAAGCAATATTTATATGATAGTTTATCTACTCATTGACTAGCAACCAATCAGAACCCAAAGAATGGACTTGGCGATCTAAGTATAATAGAGCATCCCAGCATGCTTATAAACTAACATTCTGGCTTCTATCTCACTTTCTTTAGTTTGAGTTCGAATGGTCAGATGCTGAGCACTGACTATTAAATTCAATAACCCACACTTATTTTTTCTGGTTTACACTTCGTTTGTACCTGTTAAAATATTATAACTATAATTTTAACTCAATACTTTAATTTTACTTTCTTTCCGGTAAACTAAAGCATCATAGTAATTTAGTCTATGATATTTATTTCTAGTCCTACTTGAATTTCAAATAAACAGTTTTACACTTCCGGCAACAATTTTACATGTTTACAGTCTGAATACTAATTGTTAGTCTTTTCTTTTGCTTTCGTAACGTTCGAAAATCTACAATGTTTTTTGAGGACTTCAAACTTTGTGGTCGATCGCAAGTCTACGATGTTTTAAAGGCTTTAAACTATCGCTTATCGTTTTCATGCATACTGTTGCTTCACGACAACAAATAGAAAAGGTGTCATAAATTATCATAAATTTTGATTTGACCGATTATATTTGCTTTTGTGAGAGTCAGAGACATCGATGAATCGTTACAAGCCTTTTCAGAAGTCAGCTCAACTTGAAGTCACGTGGTTCAAGAACAAGTTAAACCAGATACGTAGAATGTCTGTAAAAATCATGCAAGAAAGGGTTAATCATTATTAACAAATCTGTGTGAAGTGTGAAGAATTTGACTATTGACTATTTGCCGTGTGTAGTTGGACCCATGACTGACCACGGGTTATTATTTTTACTAACTCTTTGTAGTGGTTACTGGAATCATACGACCTTGTACCACATGATCATTGAGCTGGTTATAAAGTGAGGAAATATATCTTTCTTTGGCTGGTTGAGTACAAGTTAACTTGAGTAGTCTAATGAGCCATCTTTGTAACTAGTGCACGTCAAATTATTTGTTAAGTTTTCGAAGTGATTCAACCAGCCTACTTAAAAAGAAAGTTATCAGATGGGAATACCACGTCGCAAAAGGCCTACTTAAAAAGAAAGTTATCAGATGGGAATACCACGTCGCAAAAGGCCTACTTAAAAAGAAAGTTATCAGATGGGAATACCACGTCGCAAAAGGCCACTTATTTCGCAACTTAAGGAATTTGACGTGCACTAGTTACAAACAGACCCATTGGATGATTCAGAAAGATTGTAAGCCTTTTAGGAGAGATGTTCAAGTTTAAACTATTCGAGAAAATGATCGTTGAATGACTTTTATTTTTCTGGAGTTTTTTTTCATCTTAATTCAATCACAATTGGACCTTATAGTCTCTGAAACGCGTGTAAATCTTACAGATTAAAATAATTTGGTATTTTGAATTATTTTTGTTGGGAACGACTTTCTGAATAAATATAAATTACTCAAATCCTCAAAGTAAATAAAGACTGGTCAGGTCAAAAAGGCAAGCAATAGCACTGTGAAGTGTATCAGTTAAAATATTGTGGGATTCATATTGCAATTGTATGAAGAGGGATGATTGCCATCTTTAAAATGATTGTATGTAGAGTAATCTCGTTTAAAATATGTCGTCGAACATGGAAGCAATAATAATAATCATAGTCACAATACTAATGTAGTTAGCAACAGCACTATCGTATTATTAGTAATATTAGTACTATCTGTATCTACTCGACACTATATGAGAGTAAAATAAAAAATACTGACTTGTTTACAAAGAAATGGAAATTAATTTTGGTGACTTTAATTTGGTAATGAAATTAATTTTCCAATAGGAATTTTTTTAAAGTTCGTTTTAGTACTTGACGTTAATCGATTAATAGTGAAGAACAAAAAATAATGTGTAATTAATGTGGAAACTTTCCTTTAATGTTTAAAGATATAACTGTCTTTTATAAGCTAGTACATATATTAGTTAGTACATATATTAGCGGGTAAGATATGGGATTTAAGAACAGAACATATTACAGACAAGAGATGAAAAGGTCAATAGTGACTGAGAATCAAAAGCGTGAGAACGGAAGTAAGGATACATGAAAAGAGAAGTGACGTTATAAGAACACGAGATCATTCCGGTGGAAAAGTAATTCAGAGTTTCTCGAGAAGCAATCAAGAATGACACACGTGCTAACGAAGTTGTAACTTGAATAGCCTAATAATAATAACTCTCTCTATATATATCTCACACACACATATACACACACACTCCCTCTCGTTATCATGAACCCGTTCTGAAACGGGTATCCCAGCTAGTATATGAATAAAATAATCGATTTTCTTGATTAATTATTAAATATTTTTGATTGAACTGACAGCCATCATTATGGCATAAGGAATTTGAAAGCTTTTACTTTCTTCATATAAATAAATGTTAGACTAGAACTTTATATCGCACAGATTTAGAGGTGGAAGTGGTATGACACCATGATTGGTGTCACACGGCGACTGACTGTGAGTTTTGTTTGAAAAGAAGCGATCAAGAATGATGTATGTGTTAATATGAGCTAAGTTTTTACTTTAAAAACTTATGCTTAATAGTAATCTCTCCCCCTCCCCCTCTCTACCTTTCTCTCTCTCTCTCTCTCTCTCTCTCTCTCTCTCTCTCTCATTAATATTATGAACCTGTCCTGGGACGGGTATTGCAGGTAGTTTTAGTATAAAGTACTAGCTTATCCTTTTGCTAACTCTTATTAACTTGAAATATGGTTGGAGTCGAAGTGTTCTCTGTTGAATTCATTCATTTACAATAAAAAATCTACAAATAAAGATATCTAAAATTATCTTCTCTTAATTAATTGAATTTGTATCTATTAATTTATTTTTTGAAAAATCCATAAAAACGAAGAAAATAACTGTTCAAATTTCAATGAACTTTTATTTCTAAAACTTCATTTTTTTTATTGCTTTTTCTTTTCCAAATACGATGTTTAGAATTAATAACGTTTGCTGTTTGAAATATTCGGAATGTCTTTTTCTTCTCAGTTTTTCTTTACAAAAAAGAACTTGATAGACATCATAGACGATCGTGATTGTAAGTATCGGCACAACTGCAAGTACAAACAAACAAGCAAACAAACAAACAAGCAAACAAACAAACAAACAAGAAGACAGAAACAAAACAAAGTGATTGTTGAGAGAAATCTGTTTCATAAGTGATTTCGAAAAAGGGGGAAATGAAAATCAAAAAAAGTTTAAGACGGCCATCTGCTGCTCCCCCCCCCCCCGACACTTTACTCCCGTCCGCCCACACTCGGCCAGCCATTTCCTGATTCTGTGTTTTGTTAAGCATCAGGAAAATGGAGAGCAGCTGTTCTTGGAGAGAAAAGAAGAAAATGGAAACAGAAAGAGAAAGGAATTTTGTACAAAAGGAAACAATTCACAGAAAGACAAGAAAATTTGAATTATTATTCAAGATAATAAGATGAAAAGATCCAAACATATTTTAACTCTTACAAATCACACACACACACACACACACACACACACATATATATATATATATATATATATATATATATATATATATATATATATATATATATAAAGGATTGGCAGATTTTCAGACGGTTTCATCTATTTTTAAATGCATACGCACATCTCTATAAGGTTCTGTTCATCAGTTGGTCCATATACCCATCCAAAATAGCATTTTCCGCGCTAAATGCACAGTTGGAATGCGATTTTGTGTTTCTTGACTTGAGCAGAACAGTAGAAATGGTAACGTCTGTATTTGGACGTCTAAAAGAAAAGATATTGAGCAGGAAGGACATATCAACATGTCTGAAGTTAAAACTTTATAATGCTTTGATAGTTCTTATTGCTGTATATGCAAATGAAACATAGGCTATATTGGCAGATCGTGAGAAGAAGCTGAATGTCTTTGGAATGAAATGTTTTAGAACTATCCCTGGAGTAACTTTGCAAGATAGATGAAAAAATGAAGACATCAGAAAGAGGCTTAATATTAACAGACCCATCAACAATGTTATTCGAACAAAAAGAGATTAACGAGGCTTGGACATGTTTGCTGACTACCAGACTCCAGCTATGTACAAAAAAAAACAATCATATTAATAAGATTTAATTCATGAAAGATACAGGGAACGCCTACCACGGAGATGGACCGACCAGATAAAGGTTGAAATTGGTATGCCGCTCCTGACAGGAGAAAGACTGACCCAAGACTGTGATAAATGGAGTAATTTTGTTTTAAGCATGTGGCGAAGCTCTCATAAGTTAAGAAAATCATGCACAGGCTTAATGGACGCATGTTAGCTGAGATGCGTCTGGGCATCTCTATGTCTATCCATCAGTCTGTCGGTCGGTTCATCCATTCATCTTTAATTTGGTCTGTAATGCTGTAGAGATTGCTTACATTCGCCCCATCATTGTATACCTTCGTTGTTGTGGACTTGAGCTTAATTCATATCCGCATACTTTTAAACTTGAGCATTTGTCGCACTGGCAGTGAGATTTAAAGGCCAACTTCCTATTCACGATAGAAGATAAACAGCTTTCTAATATACTCAGTCATGTTTATGCGAATGACGTCTAAAGGTTAATTACTTTGCATATTGCTTTGAAAAACGAACTCTCATAAGGCTATTAGATCCAGGAATGTGAAATTTCGTGGGAATAATCCTATACTGTCTTAGGGCTGCATGTAACCGTCGGACAGCTGGCCTAAACTCTTATCGTCAAACAAGATTCTGAGGCATAGTGTAGTTTAAATACAGGTTTTATTGTTCATCGAAAAAGGCAAAAATTGAAAAGAAATAAAATAAACATTGTCTCAGAAAAATGTGAATACAAAAATGATGACGAAATAGGAAGCGAGGAGTTTACTAAAATCTAAAAAAAACGCTGTAAGCTAATAAATTACAGAATAGAAAATATTAGGAGCATAAAAGATAATACAAGAGTAAGATACACATGTTACGAGCGGTTAAAATGGAGATTCACACGTTGTGAGAAAGAGTGGATTAAGTTCGCTTAGATAAAAGAAATATAACAAAGGAAATAATATTCATGCTATTTAATTTTATTTTGAGGGAGAAGAAAGGTAGCGTTTCTTACCGGAGATGCCTAAAATATCGGAATATTTAAGGGGATAGAAATTCCTCCATCTAGGTCCGTGACTAAGCAGCTAGGAGAGATCTGGGACAGAGCACCGGAAGCCGCTCGCCTGATGTCGGGGCTAATAAAATCCTTTACAAAAAGAAGGGTCGACAAAGGGAGATAAATCTAAGGGACTTATTCTAGGCTAGACAGAATACTCCTCGCTAGTATCTTCAACGTCATGAAATTGCACTAGTACTTGGCGCAAAGAACGGATCTGAGAAGCCGCTGTAGAAAGGAGATTGGAACTGCTGGAAAGAGCATGAGCAGCTGAAAGGATCAGGGACAGGAGCTGTTGGAGTAAGCAGGAGAGGCAGCCTGGAGCAGGAGTCACTGGAAGGAATAGGACCTGCTGGAGCAAGCGGGAGAAGCAGGCTTCAGCAGGTGCTGTGTGGAGTGAGCTGAGGAGGCAGGCTGGATATGGGGTTGTGGTGCCATCCTTTCGCTTTGGCGTTGTTGAAGATACAATGTGACGGCTGTAATATTCTTAACCCCTCCTCCCATTGAATGAACTTTTCCGTCAGGCGTTGACTATAAATGCTTTGTCATTTAACTTTATTTCGTGTTTTACTTTTGTGAATAAAACCTTTACAAAAGAATTCGGCTCTCTCTTTCTTCTCTTAACTACAATGTTATTCACAAAATAAATGGACAGAGTACTTCGTCCCGAACGATTCAACACCGAGTCTACAGCCTTCAATGCAGAAAAAATACAACCATTGGAAACTTACGTTTATAAATTACCTACATACGATTAACGGCACTGAAGAAACTGGAAACACCCAAACCGACTTCTACGCTTTGATAAATAGCATATCGGCAGAGGTATTCGAAATAATTAGTGACACAAACGACTATACATCTGCCATAAGAGCTCTGGACGCAGCCTACATCAAGCTTACTAATATAGTCTACAACCGCCACAAACTTATCACCATGAAACAACAATCGGCGCAATTGTGGATTCTTTCATGTTACAGTTGGAAAACCTTGCTAAGACATGCAATTTCCAGGTCGTGAGTGCCGAAATAAATAAAAGCCAGTATATGCGGGAGGCTTTTATTAGCGGTATCTCCTCCCCCTCAATTCAACAACGACTTCCTGATAAATCCTCGCTAACTTTTCAGGAAGCATACAAGATGGCAAGATCTCTTGAACAAGCAGAAAAACACTCTGTGTGTTACAACCAGGAGAATATGATTTCCACGCCAATAATCACTTCAAAAGAAAATACAAGTCTAGCAGCGACACAAAAAAATATGAGGCCGAAGGAAATTTGCTTTTTCTGCGGGAATTCTCGTCATCCGCGTCACCTTTGTCCGGCCCGTGACTCAAACTGCAATAAGTGTTTGAAAAAAGGACACTGAACCAAAGTCTGTAAATCTTCCGTGTCGGCAGTGTTAAATGAAGACACTGATTTCCCTAGTCTCGCGTGACTAGGAAGAAAAAAAAGACATTTACTAAGTGTAAAATAAATGGATCCACTGTCAATGCCATGGTGAATTCTGGTAGTGTGGGAACTTTTATTAGCGGCAATATTGCAAAAAAAAATGAACCTTAAAATTATTCCTAAACAAAAAGCAATATCATTGGCCAACCCTAATATGTGTGCGAAAATTGTGGGAGAAACTAAAGTCGATATATCTCTAAACAATAATGTACACTCTAACGTAATAGTGGAGGTCATTAAGAATTTATTTGTCGACTTAATCATAGGGAAAGATATTCTCTGCAGATATAAGAATGTAACCTTCAAATTTGATGGACCAGAGGACGAACTTATTATCGGGGCAGTCACCAGGAATATTTTTTTCCATCCATGAACGTTTCTCCTCCCCCATTAATTTCTCATCTTTCTACGAACACAACACCAATCAGCACCAAGTCACGTCGCCACACAATTGCTGATAACAAATTCATAAGAACAGAGACTGCAAAATTGTTGGAGGAAAAAATAATAGAACCCTCAATTTCACCTTGGCAAGCGCAGGTTCTAGTAACATCAAATGAAAACCGGAAAAAAAGAATGGTGATCGATTATAGTGACACAATCAACAGATTTACAGAAGTAGACGCTTATCCGATACCGAGTATATCTAAAATAGTCGAGGAAATAGCCAGGTATAATGTTTTTACTACACTTGATCTTAAATCAGCATACCATCAAATCCCCATCAGTAAGGAGGATCGTAAATTAACAGCATTCGAGGTGGATGGTAAATTATACCAGTTTACTCGCCTACCGTTCGGGGTTACTAATGGAGTAAGCGCCTTCCAAAGAACCATTGATGGCATTGTCAGCGGGGAGCAATTAGTAGATACATTTGTCTATGTAGATAACGTTACTATCTGTGGAAAACCCCCAAAAGAGCATGACTACAATCTTCAAAGATTTTATAAGGTTGCTAAACAGTACAACATCACGCTTAATAAGAATAAAAGCATCGTTTCAGTCTCAACGATAACTTTACTTGGGTACACTATCAAAAACAACCAGATATCACCCAACTACGATCGTCTTAAACCTCTACTTGAGGTGCCACCTCCTCTAAATCTAAAATCACAAAGACGGATTATTGGGATGTTCTCCTACTACAGCAAATTTATTCAGAATGTTTCAGAGAAAATATTAGCACTAAACCGCAATAGAGAATTCCGATTATCTTTTGTGGCATTGGACTCTTTTATAAGGCTGAAGAACGACTTTAAAATGCTATGCTGGTAACGGTTGACCCAGAAAAAGAATTTATAGTAGAAACAGATGCTAGTAACAACTGTATTGCGGCTACCCTTAATCAAGAAAACCGTCCGGTTGCATTCTATTCCAGGACATTAAGCCCTAGTGAAACGAAACATCATGCGGTAGAAAAAGTAGCAGCTGCTATTGTTGAAGCTCTACGAAAGTGGCGACATTTTCTCCTTAGGAAACACTTTACTGTAATAACAGACCCAAAAAGTATTAGCTTCATGTTTGATAATACCAGGAAATCAAAAATCAAAAATGATAAAATATGCCGTTGGCGCATTGAACTGTCCCAATTTAAGTTTAGCATCGTCTACTGTCCTGGAAAAGAAAATACTGTTGCTGATACGTTTTCCCGAATATCTGCACTCACTTATTCCTTACAAGATCTCCGCGACCTACACTCGAAATTATGCCACCCAGGCATTACACGACTATTCCATTTTTGCAAAGAAAGAAACTTTCCTTTCTCACTCGACCAAATAAAAGGTGTAACTAATTCGTGCTCGTCTTGCCAGTATTTAAAACCCAAATTCTTTACCGGTAACAAGGGAACTTTCATAAAAGCAATACTACCGTTTCAGCGATTAAACATGTATTTCAAGGGGCCTCTGTCTACGCCCACACATGGTAACAAATATCTACTTACGATAATCGACGAATACTCTCGTTTTCCCTTTGCATTTCCATGTAAAGATATGACAAGCAAAACGGTCACACAATGCCTGAATCAACTATTTGCGATATTTGGTATGCCCGATATGATTCACACAGATAGAGTGACTGATTTTCTGTCAGAGGAAACTACAAATTACTTACATGGGAAAGGCATTGCGACTTCGAAGACGAGTAGATATCACCCGAAAGGCAATGCCCAAATTGAGAAACTAAACGGCATACTATGGAAGGCCATACAGGTAACTTTACATTCTCGCAATATGAGGCTATCCTGTTGGGAAGATATTCTACTTGATGCTCTACATTCAATTCGATCATTGCTCTGCACAGCTACGAATGCGACCCCTCACGATAGACTATTTAAGTACAGCCGTAAATCCACTTCTGGTACTTCTATTCCCCTGTGGGCAAAACCAGGCCAAGTATACGTCAGAGATCACATTAGGTCGAGTAAATATGACCCTCCGGTTACACCTGCTACGTTACTGAAGATCAATCCTCATTATGGCCATGTACGACTACCTTCTGGCATTGAAACTACCGTCAACGTTAGAGATTTGGCTCCCAACTCAATTAATGGAGACAACACGTTAGAGGATGTTTGCATGCCACTGACAGAAAGTGAAAAAGAAAATATACAATATTCTGAACAGATAGAAGAAACACCTCGTGTGGAGCCAGTTGAGAGAGAAATGCCATCGGAGCTACTGCGAAGATCTGGCATAATACGGAAATTTCCTGAGAAATACAAGGACTTCGTTACTAAATAAGGCATTAGAGAAAAAAAGTTTCAATAATAGAATAAAATACATTAAAAAAAGGTAAAAAAAAGGTAAAATAATAAAATAAATAAATAATGAGAAAAAATGAATAAATAAAAAGGAGTTAAAAAAAAAAATAAAAAAATAAATAAATAAAAAATAAAAACCTGAAGGGGAAAGTTTAATATTCTTAACCCTCCTCCCATTGAATGAACTCTTCCGTCAGGCATTGACTATAAATGCTTCGTCATTTAACTTTATTTTGTGTTTTACTTTTGTGAGGGAATTCAGTAGATAGTCACATTTCGACTGGTATTACGTTCGTTATTCTCTCCTGTAAGTTCGCTTCTAAAAGTTATTATCGTTATATATTGTTATTTGTTAAAGTTGTTGGTTTTTTTTTGGGGGGGGGGGTAAATTATTATTATTATTCCTTATTTTTTTATTTGGGGTTTATTTTTCTCCACTTTCTCCGGCCATGGCGACTGCCAGCTGTGTGCCTGCGGAGACCCCAGGAACAATGGTTGAGAAATCATCTCAGCCTTCAGAAAAGACCGAATGGAGCAGACCACCTGCTATCCATATTGATGTGAGCGAATGTGTCGCTAAAGCTAAGGATTGTACAGAGTTCGTTACGGAGACCGGCATATTAATACAATTACCAAGATTGGAGGAATTTGCCAAAAGAACGGTATTGATGTTTGTTGTCGACCGAAAAACAAAAAAGTTAATCAGATCGACAAAAGAGACCGTCGCTAAGCTAATCGCGACTACTGGAATGCGAGCAGAAAGGATCGTAAAGTGTAAGGGCTATAACACATGGAACAGTCTTTTTAAAACTGAAGAGGAGTGTATCCAACTCCCCAAAAAATAAATAATCACCAGGGACTATGTACTTCGAATGGAGTATATGGGGCGAAGACGGACTACTATTTCCGTATTTGAAGTGCTTGCAGTTGTACCAGGAGAATACATAGGCGCTTTTTTATCAAAATATGTCGATATAACTGCCATTTCAGTTGACAAGTTCAATGGAACTTGGTCGTTTGACGTATGGCTAAACGAGTCAGCATTCAAACAAGAACCCTATTATATCGAGGCGAACGGAGAGAAATTACCCGTTGTGGTAGCTGGAAGGCGTCCAGCCTGTTGGATTTGCAACGAGGTGGGTCACCTCGCATTTACTTGCCCTACCAGGATCAGACAGTCCCAGCCTAACCCCAAAAACAGGGTCCTGGAGCACCTGACTCCAAGAGTTTCAACAGAAAAGACACCAGCAACCCCAAATCCAAAAGCAACGACCATTACAGCAGATGACTTCGAAGAATTGTGCAATACTTCTGCTGAATTACCTGAAAAAAAATTTGGAATATTGTTCCTTCTAAGAAATCCCCCAAAACTTACGCTAAAGCAATGACTGAAGAGGAATTGCTAGAAGTGCAAACTAGCAAGGACCCTGGAGGAGAAAAATTAAAGAAGATTTTGAAATTTAAAAATGCTCTTGATGAAGTGGAGAAAAAACAGAAAAAAGAAATCTTTTGCCGAGACTCAAGTAGATTTAACTAAACCTACCTCCCCGCCCAAAGAACGTCGCTGCCCTGTGAAAGCAGTACCTCCTCCAGTAATATCGGCCCTTCCAAAGAGGAAAAGTAAAATGACCCCTCTGACAAAAGAAAAGACCCTTCCCCCCAGACCATCTCCGTCCCGCACCCCCTGCAACACCCCTAAAAATACCCCCCTCTCCAATGAAGACTGATATGTCGCCTCCTCCCTCACCCATCGCTCCCTCCACATCCCAGAAACGACAACGAAGTCCTTCATTAGAAGCACGAAAAAGAAACCTTTTTTCTACACAGAAAAACATGTGTGTAAAGTCACTCCTGAGGCGGAAATTATAATGAAGAATCATCACAAAAAGGATTACCGCCACCTGGTTGCTATGAAAACTGTCCACAAGAAAGATGTTTCGAACCCGGAAAATTTTTTAGATGCAAAAAGATATTTAACTGTAGTTAGATCCAGAGAGGATGCGAAAAATGTTTGGAACATGATGAAGGAGGTAAACAACTCCTTTAAAATTGTGCCTCCTCTCGTTTTTTTTTTTTAATGACAATGAACTTGTCGAACTTCGAAAGCTCTGTGTTGGGAGGGTCCCGGTGCGTATGCATCCTTCACTATACAGGGCTATCAAACTAACTTTCCCCTAAGACATCGGCGGTTTGTCCCCAGACGGTCTCATTACAGCTGAAATGGGACACGGTTCTCTGGGGACATCTGTCGGTGTCTTGAAATCGTCAATGTTCGTTTCGGGTGTCCAACTTTAAAGCACTACAATGGCACTCAGATTAGCAAGCCTAAATGGCCGAGGGTTGAGGGACACCGCTCGTAAACTTCGAGTTGTATGTGACCTTCAATGGCTCGGCGTGGATGTATGTTGTTTGCAGAAGACCCACTTTATCCCCAGTGATTATCAGGGTGTGCTGGCTAGAGACTTTCAGCTCTATTCAGCATACTTTGATTCTCACTCAAGGGGGGTTTCCTGGCTAGTTAAGCGCACACTGAATGCGTCATGTGACCCTATCTATTCGGATCCTGAGGGAAGGCTGTGCGTTCTTGATGTTACCGTAAAGGATGTGGCTTTTCGGCTTATTGGGGTTTATGCGCCCAACGCTTATTCTGAGCGAGTTTCCTTTTTTCAGCGGATCGAGCCCTTTATGGATATGTCTCATTGGATAATTCTAGCGGGAGACTGGAACGCGGTCCTGGATCCCGATTTAGATCGCTTGGGAAATCTTAGGGGAACTAACAATAACGGGGCTGCTAAAGCATTTTGTGACTTTGTCGATAAGTTCTAATCTTATCGATAAATTTTGAAATGAAAAGCCCCGTGAAGTAGTATGGACTTGGACTGCTAGTCGCGGCTCCGATTTAGGGCAACTTTCGAGTTACCTTGATCGGTTCTTAATTAGGAGAGTCGATTTAGGGCTTTTAGATTGTCCAAGTTTTCATAACATAGTTTACTCGGATCATAGGCTTGTCCGGGTTCAGGTAAACTTAGATAGTCCTAAACCTAGAATGGCTGGGTACTGGAAGTTCAACACATCGTTGTTCGATTTGAAGGACTTCCAGGAACAGCTCTTACTAACAATACAGAAGGAATTGACGGGTGCTATCATTGGGAATAAGTGGTGGAGCCATCTTAAGAATATTATTAGGTCCTTCGTTGCTGATTATAGTCGCCGACTCAACCTTAAATCTAGGGCAACGAAAGTGGCGCTAGAAGCTAGATTAGATCGGGCGGTGGAGGCGGGGGATAGTGTTATCTTTACTGTAGTTAAGGCGGAACTGAACTCCTTGGACAACAAGGAGGATCAGGGAGTATTAGTTAGGTCTAGTTAAAAAAGAGTGCCGCATGAGGCTACAAACATGGCTGTGTCACTGCGTGCGGAGGAGCGTCGACGGTCTACTGATCGACACATCGTCAGTGTCACATTATCGGATGGGCGTCTTGTGACTACAAACGACAGGATTTTGGAAGGTTTTCACTCTCATTTTCAGGAACTTTTTACCAGAGAGCCCAGTCTGACAATGGCTCAGTTCGACGCCTATTTAGCTGACTTTTCTCGTCTCGAGGCGACCAAAGCAGCTAGGTGCGAAGAGTGTATAACAGAGGATGAAGTCCTGGAGGCCCTGAAACAGGTCGGGCTTGATAAGTCTCCAGATATCGATGGTCTGCCTTACGAACTGTATTTGAGGTTGTCGCCCATTTTTGTCCCCCTGCTGGCTGTGTTGTTTAACTCCTGGTTTAGGAACGGGTCTATCCCCCAGTACTTTACCAGAGGTATCATCAAATTGCTTCGCAAGGACAAAAGTGGTGGGGATGGTATAGGTAATTTCCGGCCCTTAACAATGTTAAATACAGAGTTAAAGATTTTGGCCAAGATCTTAGCTAACCGTTTGCAGGTTGTCTTGTATCGTCTAATAAGTCCCGAACAGACTTGTGCTGTTAAGGGCCGGACAATACAAGATAATTTGCACATGATACGCTTGATCATAGAGAAAGTCGACACTGAAGCCGTGCTGATCAATTTAGATCAGTCCAAAGCATTCGATAGGGTCGATCATCATTACTTGGAGGCTGTCTCGTCTTTGGCTGGATTTGGTCCTCAGTTTCGCTCCTGGATTCGCCTGTTTTATGCAAACTCCGGTGCGTTGGTTGAAGTGAATGGTATGAGGTCGAAGCCTTTCAATTTGTCCGTTGGGATGTCCGCTTTCACCGATGCTTTATGTGCTTGCGTTGGAGCCTTTCCTTCGCAAGCTTAGGGTGAATCCGGTCCTTCGTGGGATTACTTTGTCTGGTGCTTGCTCCATGATTAAGTACTCCGCCTATGCCGACGACATCACTGTGCTTGTAATGAGCAGTGCTGAGATTAGGGTCGTCGACATGGAAATAAGACGGTATGAACAAGTAACAGGGGCCAAATCAACTGCGACAAGTCTGTTGGCTTACGCATTGGTGCCTGAAGGGGTTTCCCCCTTTCAGGGGCCCTTTGGCTGGACGGATGGGCCTTGCAAGATACTCGGCATCTGGTTTGGTTCTGATCTCCAGTTGGAGAAAAATTGGTCAGAAGTGTTGAAAGCGGTTATGGCTACAGCCCGTCTGTGGTCATTGAGAAATCTTACTTTAAAAGGAAGAGCGGAGGTGTGTAATTCTCACATTTATCCTCTCATCCTCTACCGTCTTTCAGTGCTCTCTCTGCCGGCAGCCACACTAATTGGTTTAGTGCAGACTCTTTTCGAGTTTTTGTGACGTGGAAAGCAGCCCATGGTTCGCCGGGAGATCTGCTACTTGCATCCGTCTGAAGGTGGTTTTGGTATGCTAAGCGTTGAGATTGTCAATATACGCTTCGCTTAAACTACCTAGACCGAATGTGTACACCTTGTGAGGGAAACGGTGAATTCTGGAAGGAGGACACCAAGAAAGCCTTTCTGGCTTTGAAAAGTGTGCACTTGCATGGGGGTGAGGCATTTCGATCACCTCGACGCGAGTGCTCCTTTTATCGCGAATGTCGACAGTCCTTAAAGTTCCTTCTATGGGTGTCAGAAAGCCTCTCTGACACTCGAGTGTTGTCTCGTAAGGCACTATATCGGCAAATGGTGAGGGGATCTGTTCGAGACAGTGTTACTGAAGAGTTCGGTCTTACGAAGGGAGAACTTCGCTTGATCTGGCCTTGGGTGCCTGGGTTGAAATGTTTCGATAATTACGAGGCATCACTCACCTGGCTGATAATAAGAAATGCACTCTGGGTCGGCAAAAAGCTTTACGCAGCGGGCTTAATAGAGACACCGAGTTGTGTCTGATGCGGTGACTGGGAGGAAACGACCAGTCATGTTTTCTTTAATGCCCCATCGTTTGCCCGCTGTGTGAGTTAGTTGAAGGCTACATGGTTCGCATGTTGAACGGACAGTTCTTCGTTCTGGAGTCTTTTTCGACTTGCTACAATTGGGCACCGACCATGAAGTGGGAGGAACGCTATGTGTTTCTTTGCTTACTAGCTGTTATGAGAGGAGTGATTTGGTCGACACGACAGAAGGAAGTTTACGGGGAAGAGACCTTCACTGCTCTCCAGCTTGTCCTCATTTTCCAAGCTCGTCTGAAAATGTGTATCAGGCTGGAGAAGGTGAAACTCCCTCCGGCAAATTTCAACGAAAGGTGGGTGAAAGTTGCGCGTTTGTGTCGAGTGAATGGAGCTAATTTTGAGTGGTACTTGACCCAGTTAGGCAAGATTAGGTTATGTTTTGTTTTCTTCCCCTATTTTTAACTTAGCTAGATGTATGTAAGATATCATAGGCCCCCTTTTATTTTCCGTCCTCTCCCACACCCGGTTTTTTTTCCCGACTTATATTTTATAATTCCCATTCCTGACCCCAATTAGGTGACTAATTTTTTGTTTTGTCAGAGATGCAGGTCTGCTTTCGTAATTTCGAAAGAGGTGTTTGAATAAAGCTTTTCATGACCTGCATCGCCTTTTTTCGACTGGCAAAACTACTTACCGGCCACATTCTTTAGTGGGAGGTTCTTATACTAACACTTAATTTTATTTATTTTTCATTGTATATATATATATCATTTTATTGTATATAAAATTTTTATTCCCCAACTTCCCATTTCATGTATATATTGTCATTTTTGGGTTTTTAAGTAGGTAAATCACGGAGTAAATTTGTTTTGGTGATTGTGACTAGTTAAGTTAATAATGTTAGTCAGGTCAACATTTTCCCCATCCCCTTTTTGACCTCGTGTCACATTTTGTATTTTTACAAATAAATATTGTTTTACTTTTGTGAATAAAACCTTTACAAAGGAATTCGGCTCTCTCTTTCTTTTCTTGACTACAACGGCTGACCGACCGTATTATGTTGTTTAGTGAATTCGGAGACGAATGGTTTCTTGACAGCTATAGCCATGATGACTGGAGATGCATTTCCTCTTAGGGGTGATTGTCTTTGTTCTTGTTTTCCTGATGATTATTGGCAGGATTAACCTCTAGCTTTGGTGGTGGTTCGGGCGGTGGCCTGTCTACACCAGCGAATTTAGAATACTGTTCAGTTCTCTCAAGAATACTATGGGTCCTGTCGTCTTTAACTGTGCTCGTAGTTGCAGTCGTCCTTGATAAAGCTAACCTGGCTGGTAGGTAGTTTTTTTTTAAATGATGTTTGTTTTTGATCGAACCAAACATGTCACCTGAGGTGAAGATGTATCAGATGTAATTTTAGAGATGCTTGATTTAACAGGTGAGTCAGAAGATGATGGTAAGTCTTCATCCGCAATTTTGACTTAGTAAATACCATTGATGAGGGTTGAGTTTTTTGTTGCGTCACAAGTTTCTTGGGTGTAGGAGTAATAACAGATTTTACTCTTGCCACACATTTTGGAATCTCATTTTTAGATTGTTTCTCAAGTTTTGTATGCATAGATTTGGTTTGCAATGGTGTACTTTTCAAGATGGGTTGAATGACTGTTGAGGCGGGATAATTTAAGGGTTGGTTGAAAGGGCAACTATTTGTAGCAGGTGATGCAGATGATTTACAAAAAGGGGGAAATCCGTAGGGATATCCGGGTGGAGGAGCTGCTTCGATGGCTTGAACATATCAAAAAGTGTTGGCAATATGTATGAAGTTGGGTAGGACTCTGGTTATTGACGACCAAGTGGAGAGCTTCTCAAAATGTAGGGATCCTAGCTGCATGTTTGCAGAAGATGTGGTTAATGTAGACACTTGCAGACGGACCTTCGTGTCTGTGCTGGAGTTGATCAAATAGTAACTGAGTTTCTCTGGGTGGCCCTCGCATCCTGGCAAGGGAAATACGGGACTGTTAAGCCGAGTTGTTCTCTGGAGATGGGATGCAGGTACAGAGCATGGTTCTGATCGGTGTGTACATATTTCAACTGTTTAGGATAAGAGGGTATACGTATACGCAATACACGATTGCTGAGGTACATGTAGAAACGTCTGCTTTCGATTTGGATGTACCCTAAGACTACGTTACTGTCCATGTACAAGGTAGTGGAGGGAACCTGCAAGTCTATCTCAGAAGAGATGGGTTCGCTTGCCAGGAGGGCAGCACAAAGGTTCGAATCTGGGGACAGAATGTTCCGGTTGTGGGGTAAGTTTCACTTTCCCCGTGATGAAGCTAATTTGACAATTTACTTTAGGCACACAAGGGAAGAGAGAAATGTTCTTATCTGCTGTGATAGCAAAAACGGGTTTTTGTTGTGAATGTCTTACAAAGGGGAACCAGAAATTGGAGCTCACTTGAGCACATTCTATGGAAATAACGATAGAGTTAATAGAGATTAGCAACGTCTTTTATGCCTTTTCCGTGTATTATTGTTTCTCAAGGTTTCCAGCAGTTCCTCTGCAATGAGATTTGACATATCAACCCTTTTTTCAGATTATTTAATACAAAAACCCGATACAATTGTAAACGCTTAATTAAACACAAGTTGCTATTTCCTATAGCAGAGGGAGAGGGATGTTTATACCCCCCTCCCGATGGTATTACAGTGGAAGTGAGTGCAAGAGATATGATGCGGTTTGAACTCAACTGCCGATTCCATAACCTGCATCAGTATCCATTGTAGCTAAGATTGCTAAAAAAATGGTCGGATCATTCTACCGCTGCAGGGAGTACCTGACTCCTGATGCAATCCTCTTCTTATATAAGAGTCAGATAGGTCTTAAGAGTGAGTACTCCTGTCATATCTGGGGAGGTACTGCTCAGAGCACTCTTCCTTGCCTTGACAGAGTACAAAATCACACATGCAGGAAGAAAGGAAAGTTTTTCTTCGTTGTGGTGGAAGGACGAGTTCTTACTGTGAATATCTTATAAGGAGGAACCAGAGATTGGAGCTAAGTCGAGCACCTTCCATGGAAATAACTGTAGCAAAGTGAGTTCTTACTCTGAATGCTTTACAAAGGTTTACAGCCAGATATGTTGCACACAATAGTTTGAACACTAATTTTATGCTATTCTTCCAGCCCGGCCAACGCCGGGTATGTCTGCTAGTAATCACATATATCTAACACATACTCTTCTTTTATTTTGATTGCTTAGAGTAGCGAAAAGTCGAAATTCTATATTCTATCTGGAACGTTTATTCTTCTTATCAGTAAAGTTAGCAATGCAATAAATTCTTGTGAAAAAATGTCTAGATAGACAACTTCAAGACACATACAGAAATGTAACACTTAGAAAAAACAATTTAACTTCAAGACACATACAGAAATGTAACACTTCGAAAAAACAAACTTGCATAGAAAAATAAGTATTTAATTTCCACTATTTTTGTTCTTTTCTGCTGTCAAATAATCTAACTAAGGAAATGATTAGTTTGTCTTTTTATAAAATTGTAAACACAATAAAGAAAATACTGCTTGTTACTTGCGACCGGATGTAAAGCTTATTTAAAAATAACATTATTTAAAAATAACATTATTTAAAAATAACCTTATTTAAAAATAACCTTATTTAAAAATAACATTATTTAAAAATAACCTTATTTAAAAATAACCTTATTTAAAAATAATATTATTTAAAAATAACCTTATTTAAAAATAACATTATTTAAAAATAAGCTTTTCAGTCTGTTGAAAAGGAAAATCAACATTTTGAAATCAGTATTTAAATTTGAAATTAATATTTTAAGTATATATAGGTGTCATAAAAGACCATCACAATGCAAGAACTGGAAATATGCCGGTATTGAGAAGAAAGACAAAAACAAAGTTATTTTTTTCAGTAAAATTTACTTGATTTAGCCTCAACTTCTACACAATGATCTAATGTGTTATCGTGTTCCATAATATATTTCGAGGTAAGACCTCTTTATCAAATGGTAAATGTTTCAAATCTCCCGAAACCAATGTGGTCTTAAGCGCTCGTGATATTGTTTTCTCAGTCTCGACTTCTACACAGTGATCTAATATGTATAACCGTCTTCCCTAATATATTTCAAGATAAGATCACTTTATCAAATATCTTCCATAATATAAATAACTATCCTATAAAGTCAAGTAAATTTTTGAAAGTAATTTTGCTCAAATATAATATTGAATTTACAAAAGATCTTTGGAAATAAGTTAAAGAAAAACAATTTGAGCACTAAGATAGCTGTCCGCCTTCATCGATAAGACATTTCATATAGAAAACAAACTATAGGTACAAAACCGATTTTCTGGTAACTAATGGGCTGCCACTTTTAATCCAGACAAAATTACGAGAGGGAACTTGATAATCTTACTACTGCCAGACTTATTTACTGTGCGGCAAAGAGAAAGCTCTGTGTGTGTAGCATGCCATTAATTTGTTTACACTGCACCTGCTGTTGGTAGTTTTAGATTATACCTTATTTTGCTTAAATTTAACATTAATTATCGCTTCACAGGCAAATTCAAGTGGCAGCTGTGGTGTTAACGAAGAAAAACCCTTCCTTTCTTCCTCAGTGTACATAGCGTCAGTCGAAATTCCCATGAACAAAGCTTCTTCGCAAGGGTTTCCCATCTGTGAAACACATTAGCACGGGACTGCTTCCCCGCAGATTACAACTATGTCGTTTTCTAAGCCAATGTCAACAAATTCTGATCTAGAACCGTTCCCATAAGCATTCGAATTTGGTCCTGACAATCATTCCATCTCATTTTTATCCCTGAGTGGCATCTGGCCTTGATAAGTGGTGAGATTTTTAGTTAAAAAAACAATACAAATACAAATGGTCTATTTCCACCAAAGAAAAACTTGAATGCTTGTTTAAATTTTTAGCAATCTCTGGTGGTTTAGATACATGGTAGGTGTATGATTAGGGGTGTTTAGGGTTAGGGATGTATTGGTGAATTATTATTAAGGTAATGATTAAGCTTTGGTTATTGCTAAGAATCTTTCTTATTCGAGGCATGTTCTTAATTTCTCACCATGACAGTTATTCTTATAAAGATATGGAAACGTATCTTCTAGTGATAGAACGATTCCAATATTTTTCCTGATTCTAATACAATTACCGATTCTGTTCTAAATTCCCGATTCCGATACAATTACCGATTCTGTTCTAAATTCCTGATTCTGATACAATTCCCGATTCTGTTCTAAATTTCCGATTCCAATACAATTACCGATTCTCTTCTAAGTTTCCGATTCCAATACAATTACCGATTCTGTTCTAAATTTCCGATTCCAATACAATAACCGATTCTGTTCTAAATTTCCGATTCCAATACAATTCCCGATTCTGTTCTAAATTTCTGATTCCAATACAATTACCGATTCTGTTCTAAATTTCTGATTCCGATACAATTACCGATTCTGTTCTAAATTTCTGATTCCGATACAATTACCGATTCTGTTCTAAATTTCTGATTCTGATACAATTACCGATTCTGTTCTAAATTTCCGATTCCAATACAATTACCGATTCTGTTCTAAATTCCTGCTTCTGATACAATTCCCGATTCTGTTCTAAATTCTCAATTCTGATACAATTATCGATTCTGATTCCGATCATTTTAAAACCTCTAAATATTTAGTTATAGAATTGTTGCTTTTTCTTTTTTTCAGATTACCGTAAAAACCCATGTAATATGTGCATATATTTTCGCAAACGTAAATAATACACTTGTGGGGGGGGGGGGGGGGGGGTTGATCTATAGATTTTAGTTTTACTGGTAGTTTAAAATCAATAAATATTTATCATTGTATCATTAGTACCAGTAATGGAAAATAAAGTTTTAAACAAAAACAAACAAAAAAAAAAACAATTAAAAGAATCGTTTTTGGCATCTGAAACTACGCACAATTTTTTCAGATTCCGATACCAATTCTGATATCCCAAAAAGTTCTGATTTATTAGATTCCAGATTCTGATTCAGATTAATCGTCCCAACACTAGTATGTTCTAGTGTTCCTGAATAAGCTTGTCTATTTCTCGTTGAAAGACATCTATCTTCGCATTTCTAAAACTGAATGGTATTGTTACAGTTTTCGATTAGCTTCAAAAGCCATAGATTTCCTTTCGTTTTGCCAAAGGAGAATTTGGTGATAGGCCGAGGTTAATAATTTGTGAGTAATCAGCGCCTAACCTTTTTTTATTTCTATTGGTGGGGTCCTTATCAACTACCACCTGAGCTCTCTACAGAGATACACTTGGTTCAAGTATGCCTGTTGCGATAGCTTCTCAAATATTTCCTTGCTGAAGCCTTAATTTTACAGCACTAGAACAATACCCGTCCCAAGACAGGTAAAATGAATTCCCCAAACAGAACAGTTTTGAACCACTTTATGTCCCTTTACAAAGATTAAAATCAAAATATAATGGATCAAATTCAATGCAAATCTGATATATTTGAATTTTCAAAGAGAGTTTGGTCCATATTATTCTGCCTAAAAACCCTTTGAAATACCCCAAAGAAACTGAAATGTTGAGAATATTTATTAATTGATTAAAATTTCACAAAAAGCGAAGGTATCTAAATTTTCCCCGATGTCTTCCACATCCTTTTGCATAAAACAAAATTAAGCTAAATATAGCCGACATTTGGGCCACTTACGCCCAGCAGCTGTGTTCCAAACGTCATAATGATCGGTTAATTAGTTTAGAATTCAATTCTGTAAATACAAATATATAAACATATAAACATACTTTACTTTATAGAGATAGAGATAATCACGTATACACACCGGTTCTCGTTAGATTACTGAAGTTAAGCAACGTTGAGTCAGGTCAATACCAGATGGTTGACAATTGGGTAATAAAAGGCGTTGTATCTCATCTCTCCTTACAGGGATACACATGCTGCTCGGGACTGCATGTGAATTTGATATTCCCCAGAAACTTCCTCTTTTGATGAAAGCCAGATCCCTGCCTAGGGCGAATATCACACCAAGTCTCTGTTATCCTTTCCAAACTGCCGCAATTTTGTTACAATTAGGGGACAATTTTGTGAAAAAAAAGCAAAAATTTGTGAATAAAAGCAACAGAAAGACTACAAATTGGTCTCTGGTAAAGTTTAATGTTTTAAAGTTGTATTTTTAAAACTTTTATTTACTCTAAACAACGTATATTGCCACTGAGACATAAGGGGATACTGTGATTAGCGGTCAAATTCATAGGAGGCATCCTAAGTGGGGAGTTGTGCAGCAAGATATATTTTCACATTATATATAAATGTATGCATGTTTCTACAGTCGGGGAAACGGAGATCGGGGTGTGAATTCCAAAATCAAGTTGTCCAAGTAAAAAAAGAGTAGAAAGTTTTCCGGTATCTGGAGACCTTTACAGTGAAGGTGTCGGATTTTGATGCTAGTAGGGTTGGTCGGGGGTATTTACGTTTACCGGTACAAGTGCAGTAAATTCGTTTGAGCACATTCCATGGAAGTACTTATAAAACAAGCACACGGATGCAATATTGCAGTGATAGGACAGGGGCTGGAGCTTGGCAGATCGGGTTTAGGGTTTAGGGCCCGCATATTTAATATGCAGGAATTTATGTTGTCTTTTAAAATACTGTCCAATACTACCCCGTTATACAAGTTCTTTAAAACTTTAAAGCTGACAGACTTTTGGTTAGGAGCAAAGTGTAGTATCTGTTCTGATACAACACTTCATCTTTTCTGTCCTCGACTAGACTTAGCCAATTTTTATTTTTGTCTCAATCCAGAGTGTCTCTTTATGGAGAGTTGGATTTTCTCCACATTAAAACTGACCTTGTGTTTAATTCTGCCCTCGTGGGGAGTCAAGTAAATAGGGACAAATGTACACATTACGCTTTTTCAGTTGTTTTTTCAGTACTAAGTTGTAATGTTAGTTCTTGTAGGGTGAACGAATCACTCAAACTCTACGAAAATAAACTGATGTCTCTTCATTGCCTTCTTAAATTCTACTTTCATTGGTCTGGATCAGGGATTCCAAACCGGGGCCCACATTGACCCTGGGGGATCGACAGAAGATTTTAGGGGGCCCACGAAAAAGTCTTTTTTATCTAGTTTCTATTTATTTTGTTTTATTTACAGGGAGATGTATGTGCGTCTATTTCAATTTTCAAGATTTGTATTTTATGTTATGAATATAACAAAATTGATTCATCAGTTTTTACTAGTAAATATGGACAAGTATGTATGGATGATTGTCTAATTATATTTATTTTGTGTTTTGTGAATGTTTCTGTCTTTGATTTTATAGATCTGTGTGTGACTATTATTCACGTGTTTATATAAGTGCATTGTCGGCATTTGTTAGTCTTTGTGTGTCGCAGCTTCATGCACGTGTGTTTTCATATTGTGTGTTTATCTTTTATAATGTTTATGTGCTTTTCTCTTTATATGTGTGTATGTTTGTGCAATTTCTTTCTTAATATGGTTATATTTGCAATCAGTTGGCGCAGCACAGAAACAGCAACAAATGCGACTAAAAAGCCAAAAATGAAATCCATTTCACTGGGATCTTCAAATCATCCGATAAAAATTTGAACTTGCGAATTTTCAAAAAAAGACACAATAAAAAAAAACAAATAAGAAGCAAAAAACATAAAAGACACAATAAAAAAGCACAATAAAAGACACAATAAAATAATGCAAAAAGACACAAAAGACACAAAAAGACACAATAAAAATACACTAAAAAGATACAATAAAAATACGCTAAAAAGATACAATAAAAACACACAAAAAGAATACAATAAAAACAATAAAAAACAATAAATGTTGAATCAGAGAAGAAAATGATCTTTTGTGGGCATGAGGTCCATGCATGAATGTGCTAGTATGTGCATTCTATAAACGTACATGCATGTGATTATATGTGGATTGCATGTGATTTTATCTGAATTTCATGTAGATGCATGTTATTGTAGTTGTATCTTATATGTATACATGCATGTCATTGTGTATTTTTGTAGATGAAATATACATGTATGGGATTGTATATGTATCTTATGGACATACATATTATGGGCTTCATTGGCTATAATATGGGTCAAGTAGCGAGTCTCTACGATGATGTAGACGTTAGACTGTACACAAACAAACAATCCTAGTTACAAATTTGACTGAATACTTAATCTCCTTGGCGAAGGTAACACATGGATAAGAATAACAATTAAAAGACTGGATTGGAGATTAAGAACATACACATACTACTACCTAAATGATCGAGTTAATACTCTGATGAAATCTATGATTGAAACATGACTGCATATCGTGATTCACCTCATTATTTTTATTATATACTCACAGAGCAACCCGTGGGTAGAGAATGTGTTTGAATTTAATTGTAAAAAAAACAGTAAAGAATCGCACGTCATTGCATATTTGCTGTCCCTAAAGGGAAGTAAGTATGTAAGGACGAATAAATCTGTTAACATTAGGTATTTCTCTTTTAAAAATTTTTTTCAAATGAGGTTTATTGAATAAAATCGTTAGACTGGGCTGCATAAAGCAATTCTAACGTAAAACAGTTTGCTGGTAATTATGTTGTTTTTTTATCTAAAGTATGTTGGCTTATTTTTACTGTAAAATTAACAATAACCTCTGATGTACGGTTTGGGAATAAAAATGTAGTATTTATGTGCAATTTGTTGTATTTTATTTTTTATTGAAACTATGCTGTTTAGTTATAAAAATAGCTGAGCTGTTTAGCTATAAAAATAGAAGAGCTGTTTACTTAAAAAATAGCTGAGCTGTTTAGCTATAAAAATAGAAGAGCTGTTTACTTATAAAAATAGCTAAGCTTTTTTGTTATAAAAATAGCTGGGCTATTTAGTTATAAAAATAGCTGGGCTATGTAATTACAAAATAGCAGAACTGTTTAGTTATAAAAATAGTTGAGCTGTTTAGTTATAAAAATAGCTAAGCTATTAAATTATAAAAATCGCTTGGCTGTTTACTTACAAAAATAGCAGAGCTGTTTAGTTATAATAGCAGAGCTGTTGTGTGATCAAAATAGTTTAACTGTTTAGTTATAAAAATAGCAGAGCTGTTGTGTCATCAAAATAGTTAAGCTGTTTAGTTATAAAAATAGCAGAGCTGTTTAGTTATAAAAATAGCAAAAAAAAATCATATTGTGTAGGTCGTAATCTAAATAAAAAAAAAGCAACCTTGGTAATTCAAAATAATGTTAACTGTATGTCCTCAGTGTGAGTCAAATCTTGCATAAAAAAGACAGTTTCATTTCAAAAATCTTTTTTTGTATAAATTTTTTATCACGGCAAATTCATTCATTACAGTTTTTTCCAAAAAGTTAATTTAGCAAATTGATTTTTTTTTCAAATCTGAGTAACACAACAGTGGATTCTTTCCTAAGGACAAATTATCTCTTGTACATATGATTATAATGGAATTCAACTCGGCCTCTGTAGTTATGTTCTCTTAGAATGAACGCAGGCAGTACGGGAATTAATTGGTGCCAATAAACCGTTTAATTGTTCTGGCATGGTCCATTTGTTGCCGTGTGTGTAGCAGAGTTAACCGAATGCTGTTACGTCGTCTGCAATGATTGCATTTGCAAAGCAGGAATTTTCATCAAGGAGATATCTCTTGGTTGTTAGAATTTAATTAACCAATTCTGCTGATATTGATGCTTTCTCACTATGTTTTTATTAATGGCACCTAACTTGTGCTATTACTTGTTGTGTTACATGGCCCATGTAAATGTCGTTGTTCTTCTTCTTCTTCTTCGGTCTTTTGATTATCGTGCAAGATTAAGGGCAATGTCCACACCAGCTGGCTAGCTGCACGCATGGCAGTCCTCACCGCATATCTCCACTTTTGTCGATGCATTACGTGTAATATGACGTCACATCCTGTAATGTAGGCATAACTTTCGTCTGTTGACTTATAATGGAATTTTCCACTAGTCTAACCTTATGCTTACTTTAACCTTATGTGTGAAAATACCGTATTTAATATTATTTTTACACACCCACCTCTAATTCTCCTTTATGTTAACAACCGTTACGTGGTCTTCTATGAGTATGTTAATCCAAAAAGAACTACATTTCAAGTTAAGAGTAGATAAGACTTTCCAAATACTTAGGTATGCTTAAGAATATTTGACTCCAAGTTCACTTATCGCCCATTACGAAGGTAGATGTTTTCCCGGTTTGTTTAATCATGTGACGTAGAAGGATTTGAAGTGAGAGATCAGTTGAAGTTTCGCCGTTACAGAAAAAGTAATGTAATGGCTAGTAAAGTTGTGTTTAATCTTGTTACAGGGATTTGTTATAAATGTTAAATGATTTCATTACTGTTTATGGGTGAAAGAAGAGCCCCATGTAATTATTGTAAAAACGACAAAATTAATACCACCCTTAGATTCCTCGCACGATTTTACTTGGGAAAAGTGTTTGATCTTGGTATAGGGCTTTGTTTTCAATTGCATTCCGGATAGAAAGACAGAGACAGCACAAATCTAATATATAGTTGTTTTCTTGTGAGATTTTCTACTTCAGACCTAAATAGCTTCCATCCTAAAATATCAATATAACCATTTCCTTTTCTTTAGCGTTGGTCCATGTTGTTTAGATATCTGGATATTAACTTATTTAACTTTCATTAATTTAGGATGCCAAAAACGTACACAACCAAAATCAAATTCTTATGTACATTTTCTTAGCAGTGACTCTTATGTCAAGAAGCAGCTCAATTTTCAGATTCATAAGAGAAATCTTTATTTTGAATATCTAATATATTAAATAAAGGACTGAATAACTTCCTTCCTAAAATATCAATATTGCCATTTCCTTTTCTTTAGCGTTGGTGCATATTGTTAAGAAGAAAAATTGTAATTACAGTTGATTTCTTATCAAATAAAATTATCTTGCTCGGAATATTTTTCACAGGGAATACCTCTTTCTTTTCTACAGCAAATATCAATTACATATGGAAGCCATTTGTTCTATCAACAGCAAATTTCCGTATTATTACAGACTAGTAAAACTGGTAGACATTCTTTCGTTTAATAAAAGTTTTAAAAAATCATATTATCTAATTCAGATAGAAACTGCTATGGAAAGAAATAGGTAATATCTGAAAACCTTTAAATTTCGATGTCGGAAAAAGGTCATATGACACATCATTTGTAAAGGGTATCATCATTCCTAAGTATAACTTAAATAATATAAGAGGGATAACTCATATTGAAGAATATAATAGGAATTGTCTAACTTACAAGTAAATTTTGACTTCTTTTTCTGTATAAGTTTAATAATGTGCAAACAAACAGTAATTAAAAACTAAAACAAGTAAATTTTGACTTCTTTTTCTGTATAAGTTTAATAATATGCAAATAAACAGTAATTAAAAACTAAAACAAGTAAATTGTGACTTCTTTTTCTGTATAAGTTTAATAATGTGCAAACAAACTAATTAAAAACTAAAACAAGAAAATAAGTCAGTCTTGAGACTGAATACTTCCATTGGACAACATAAAGATGGACTAAAGTCTTATCTGGTTCTTACTTCTCCATTTTGTATGAAGTATTCTTGAAGTTATGCCATGGAAACGTTGATAACTCAAAAACTATTTATTAGATCAGGCTGACATTTTGCATGGTGGTTACTGATCTCAAAGAGCATCAGATCTATACATCAAATTTGGTAAAAATTGAAAATAGAAAGTCTGACAAAATTTTTGACCATGACCGAACTTTTCTAAAGTCAACAGTCATGGTCAGATAAGATGTTGAACTTCGTTGCCTGCCGTATGGGTCATGTAGCGAGTCTTTACGATAAACAGAAACGAAGTTATCATCAAAAGTGTGACTTTCACCCTTTTCATGACCTTGACTTTTGATCTAGTTATCTTAAGAATTAAATCAGTTCTACTTTAGACCACGACTGATATTTTGACCAAGTTTGGTGACGATTGGTCAAGCGATGTTGACGCTAGGCTGTATACAAACAGTGACAAACAAACGCGACCAAAAACATAACCGTTGCCTTGGCGAAGGTAAATGACTTTATCTGCATCCCAGGCAACGCCAAGTTGATTAAAACTCGTGCTATATAGTTTCATGACAGCAATTTGTTTTGGGCGTTTATCTTAACTGCTAGTTTCAGTCAGTTCTGATTTTCCATCTTGGAGCAAAATTCTACGTTGTTGCGATTAGATATTGAAAATCTTTATGACATTGGTTTATTCATTGTGTCCTGCGGTGCTTTCTCCCTGAAGCGCCTCGTCTGATTGTTCAACAGGAAGATTTCGCAATTCCCAAACTAAGCTGTTCACTTCTGCGATTATCTTCATTTCCTGTCTCAAGGATTTCTCACCTTGTATAAAAGCATTTCCTGATCGGCTGATCTCATCATTCAGTGGAAGAAATGAGTCTTCTGCTTTTTGCTCAGAGCCAAATAGTTTTGCTTCCTCGTTTGACCAGAGTGGATAAAGTTGAATTTGGTCACTGGAGATAAGATGTCATTGCAGAGACAAGATACAATTCGCAAAAACAGATTTTATTAATCGGCTAAATGTACCTATCCAGTGTTGACTGGAACTCTTTTTACTGTCATTTTTTTTTTAAATTTAAAATCACAAATACTTTCAATTTTTTAAACTCTTGAATTTATAAATAAGAGCCAGAGGTACTAAATCAGCACGCAAGACAGGATAAGTTCTGATTGCATGATGAATGCAAGAAAAGGGAAAACCGTTGTGTCAGCTTGGTGTGCAAGCTAAAGGGAGAATAGTGTGAATATTAATGAAGCTCACAATATGATTTTTAAAAAAATTTAGTTTTAATTTGCATTATGGCATTTTTTATCTCAATAAACATTCGATTAATTTCTTTTTTTGTTTACTAAAGAGTCACCACTTATCAAGGCCCAAAAGGCCACTCGAGGATAAGGGCTAATGAGTGTTAGGTGGACGGTGAGAAAACACTGTGATGATTGGTAATGATGGTGGAAGTTTGGCAGAATTTGATTATTTAGGACGACGACTTAACAAGAATTTGCTTACATTGGACTTGAAAACGACAATGCTGTAGTCAGCTGGGAAGCATCCCCGCGGTATTGTGTTCCACAGACGGGTAGTTCTAGGAAATAAACTTTGCTCGTGGAAGTTTCTTTTGTTTCAGGCACAGAGAGGGAGAAAGGGAAATTATTGACAGTGGTTGTAGCTAGACGAGCTTCCGCTGTGAATGTTGTTCAGGGGGGGGGGGGACCATACATTGAAGCTCAGTAAAGCACCTGCCATGAAAATAACGATGGAGTAGAAAAAGACTAGCAACGTCTATTTCGTGGGAAAGGACTGGAGGGAGGAGAAGAAGACATCACCACTAGATTTCAAAGTCGGTTTTGTACTCTGTCAAGACAGGAAAGGGTGCTTTGAGAAGCACCTCCCCAGATGGGGCAACAGTACTCCATCTTAGGACTAATATATAAATTTAGAAGAATACCCGTCCCAGGACGGGTAAAATTAATTCCCCAAACAGAACAGTTTTGCACCATTTTTATGTCCTCTTATGAAGATCAAAATCAAGATATAATCCTATTAAACCTTGTGTCGGGAATCTTTATTGTAATTTTGATTAAAATCCATTACATGATTTTGATTCAAGAAAATGTCTATAATTGAAGGCTTAAGCCTTAAATGGTCTTAAGAAGAAATTGAAATCCAAGGAAATCTTGATTAATTAATGTCTAATGATTATGAATAAAATGTAATGCAAATCTGAAATATTTGAATTTTCAACTGGGAGGTTGTGCCCATATTATACCCCTTAAAAGCATTTAAAATACCCCAAAGAAACTTCAATTTTGGGAATATTTATTAATTGATGTCGAATACCTAGTGTTAAAATTTGAATATTCACCTCCTCTTTGCTCTCTTTGCATAAAACTAAATTAAACTAAATATAGCTCACATTACCCACCATCATGCCTGACAGCAGTGTTCCAAAATTCTTAATGACCGGTTAATTAGTATAGGAGTGAATCCTGTACATAGAAATATATAAACATATAGACATACTTAACTTCTTATAAACAAAGATTATGTCAGCTTGATTTTAAAAGTTGGACCTAAATAGCATTTAAGCTGACAAATCAAACTTTTTCTGACAAGCCAATTTTCATTTGTTATTTTTGTACCATGTTATTGGCAATGAACTAATGTACCAAAACTTCCACCCATGGAATCGCTAATAAAATTCACAATCTTTGCTGAAATCCAACCATATTTGGTACAAATTAACTTCAGTCAATTCCTGACTTGGCTACCAATTTTCACTCATGAATGTCTAAAAGTCTTTGTTTTATCAACATTCAATGATATTTGGGGGGACACTTTAGTGATCATCTCATCAGTAGGATGTGTGATCCTGAATGAGTCTTATACTTACCGGACCTTAACATCCAGATTTTTATCTGCGTGGGTTATCTCAAGCGTAATGTTTATCAAAACAATCCTCAGATTATTCTTAAACTGAAGAGAGAAATCATCACAGTCCAAATCAGAGCAGTGCCAAGAGAGGAGTGTGTCAGAGTTATTGTCAATCTTGCACGTTGTATCCAGGTGTGTTTATCATTGAACGGTGATCAACAAAAACTGTTGGACATTCATGACTAGAACTTGGTGGACAAATCAGACATAGAGTAAAAATATGGTTGAATTGCAGAAAGGATTATTAATTTTATTAACGATTTTTTTCGGTGGCATTTTTTGGAAATCAACCTCTGTTAGATTTTTTTTTATTAAGTTGTCTCCCATTGGGTTGTGAACTTTTCAGGGTAAGAATTTTGGCTGTTGCATCACAAGTCTCAGAAAGAAATACAAGTGTCGGACAGGATTTGTGACAGACGGTTGATCTAGCGAGAAAGACAAACACTCCGTTAAGCTTTGCTGATTATACCTTTTGAGAAGAATGTATAATTAGATGTTTTTCTTTTTTTATAGGGAACGTGTTTTAAGGTTAATAAACCAATTCATAATAAAAAATTACTTGTGCTTGATTCTGTCAGCACAAAAAAATGACAAACATGAGAAAATACTTGTAAAAACAAATAAACAAAAATACTTGTAAAAACAAATAAACAAAAATACTTGTATAAAAAATACATCTAATGTTCTATTAATCTTCTGTTTACAATCATATTTTAAAAATTTGTAGATAAAAAATTTGTAGAGAATGTCTTTTACGGTTTTCCTTCCAGGTTATTTCATTTAGTTAAGATAATGAAAGGTGGCAAAAATGAATCGTGGACGAGTCAATTGTGGGTGGGACGTCGAGAAAGAAAGAAAGCGACTTGATAACTGTTAAAAAAGAGATAGTTCCGCAGTGCAAGCGAAACTTGAAAGGCGGCGGTTTCAAAAACGCGAAGAGCTGGAGCGCTTGGTGATGGGAGTTTACCGATGTTTATGACACCGATGAAGCTTTATTAGCTATGGTACTCAAGCCCGTCTTGCTGTTAGGCTTTCGTGTCTGCTGACTAAAAATGCAACTGATAAGCAAGTTGGTACTGTGAAGGAATCCCCTGACTTGTATTTCATCAAACAGACAATTGGAAGTGCTTGTGGAACAATTGCTTCAGTTCATACTTGGATAAACAATGTAGAGCAAATTGCTTTCCAATCGGATGTATATGTGAATGAGTTTCTAGCGGAAACCAAGTCTGTGACCTCAACAAGAAAAAGACTTTCATGAGACAAAAGTATGTCAAAAGATTTTTTTTTATATGTGTGTGCGTAGCCGGCGTAAACCATCCGCTGATGGGAAATAAAGAAAACCAAAGTTTTTCCATATACGTTCTGTTCGTTGTAATTCTTGTTGAATCTTACCGGGTACCCTGAAGGAACGGATAATGCAGCACCCAGACTAGTATCTTCATCTTTTTTGTTTTCATTACAGTTATGATTTAATCTTCTTCAGAACTACAATTATTTTGACTTGTCTTTGATTCAAAATAAGTTGAGGAAAACATGAAAAATTTTAAGCGATTAGATTGTTTTCTAGGGAGTACATGATTATATTGTTTCCAAGGGAGTACGTGATTGGATAATTTCTTAGGTAGTACATATCTGGGTAGTTTCCTAGGGAGTATGTGATTGGATCGTTTACTAGGGAGTACATGTTTTATAGTTTCCTAGAGAGTATGTTATTGGATTTTTTTCCTTGGAATTATATAATTCGATAGTTTCTTAGCTAGTAGATATAGGATAGTATCTTATGGAGTATGTAATTGGATAATTTCCTAACTGGATAGTTTATTAGGGAGTATGTGATTGGATAGTCTATTAGGGAGTATGTGATTGGATAGTCTATTAGGGAGTATGTGATTGTATTGTTTTCTAGAGAGTACATGATTGGATAATTTCTTAGGGAGTATATAATTGGATAGTTTCTTAGGGAGAATATGATTGGTAAGTTTCCTAGGGAGAACGTGATTGGATAATTTACTAAGGAGTACATGATTGGATAGTTTCCTAGGGTGTACATTATTGGATAGTTTCCTATGGAGTATGTGATTGGATACTTTCCTAGGGAGTATATGATTGGATAGTTTTCTAGGGAATACATAATTGGATAGTTTCCCATGTATTACATGATTTACCTAATGGATACTATCACAAACTATGTAATTAACTACACCAAGTGAAAATCATATTGCGTCTATTGTGTGCATTTATGCACTAATACTGTTAGGAAAGGTATGAAACCACAATTTACCGCTCAGGGTAAAATAACAATTTGTGTTCAATTAATTACATACAAAACAAAACGTTTATTATAAGTATTGTGTTCCAGCATTAAATAACTCCCAAAACAAACCCTTTTTTGAAGTACTTGTGGTTCAAGCCTAGGAAAAAAATCCTAACATTTGAATGCAGATTTTCAAGGTAGACAGGGTAAATGTTTGCTCTTGCTGAACTGAGGCATCACAATCTTCCTTTTCATTAGTATCCTCCACTCTATAATAAAGAGCAGTGTGCATTTATTTGTAAATATGTATCCGTTTATCACACAAATTTCTGCCCGATGAAGGGAGAATGCAAATCTATTTCCATAATCAGACTTTTTCTTTCTTTTTTCTTTTCTGTTTTCGATGCTGATTTATACGTTTTTATTTCCATTTTTTTTTTTTCGGTTTTTAAACTTCCCAGTTTGAGAAGTTTTGTTTCTTTCCTTATTATTTCTTTAAATTAGCAACGATTGTTCTTTTTCAATTTCGATTTTAATCGCTAACGTCTTTGATTTTTTTAGCATGTTTTTAACATCCAGCATTTTTTTTTTATGTCCAGACATACCTCCTACCTCCCAATAATGAAACACTGGCGAAGCATAATTTTTCTTTCATCATTTTTGATGGAGAGTGTATACTGATTTTCACATGTTTTATATTTATACCAGGAAAATAATCACATAATAAAACGCGAAGGAAAATAATCTTAAATTCAAAATTAAAACTGGAAACAATAAATTAAATATTTAACTTTTATGATTAAACTAGCAAGGAGACCCGACGTTGCTCGGGATTGAATGAGGATCACTACTATGTACTTTTTCACTATGCTCATAACACCATATTACTTTCTTTGTTTTTACTACCCCCCTCCTCCAGTTTCACCCTCTAATATAGTCGGAAGAAACTGAAATGTTCGAAAACCTTCTGAATTTGTGTCTTATATATATGGTTTAAATTTCAATAAAATGGGACATACATATTTGAAGTTTTAAGGGGGTTCTGTCTCCATGGGTCACTTAGAGGTGAGGGCACGTAAATATTAGACACATAGAGGGTAACGTAGAGATTGAGGACAATTACTATTGTCTTCCTTGTAGAATTTTATACATATGATATAAATTTCATAAACATAGGATATATATATATGAAGTTTCAAAGGAGGTTTTGCTCTGATAGCTCCCTTTCAGTTAGGAGGACACTTAGAGATTCAGGACCACTTCCATTGTCTTCCCTAGAAAAGTTTTAGGCATATGATGTAAATTTAATAAAAATAGGATATATTTGAAGTTAAAGGGTTATGCCACCACAGCCTCCTTAGCAGTGCACTTAGAAGATTGGGAAGACTTCCACTGTCTTCCCTGGTAAATTCTACATAAGAATACACTTTTAGATTTTATGTAGATTCTCTAACCTTTCTTTCTATAGGGAACGCACAAACATCACACAAACACACATACACATACATTGAGTTTTATATAGAGATATTTAATAGGAAGCTGTTAACCAAATATATCAAAATATAATGAAAAGATTTGCAAAAGTGTTTGATTTTCTAAAATCAAATAATGAGGAGTTTAGTTAAAATAACAAAGTTATTTTGTTTTTTAGATAATCCGACAGATAAAAATGGGGAGATTAAGGTCCGGTGAGTGTTAAGCACATTTAGTAGCACACCTCCTAAAGTGGCTTCTATATCATTGAACGACGATAAAACAAACACTGTTAGACATTCATGACTGAAAATCGGTGGACAAGTCAGGCAGAGATTACAGTATGTTTGTACCAAATATGGTTGGATTGCAGAAATAATTATAAATTTTATTAACGATTCTATGGGTGGAATTTTTTTTTTTGGTGGGGGAACCTTATATGAACCGACAAGAAATATGAGTGGAAGTCACACTGAATAGTTTTGTTGTGGCTGGTTTTTCAGTCTGATTAAGAAAGTGTTGAAAAATTCATATTCATTCTTTCTCCTACGCATATAAATTACATGATCTCGGATCGATCTGGGGAATATTGATCTGCCATTGATTAACTTTTTATCATTCAGCCACAGATCAGTTAAAATGGTTGCTGGAAAATAGAGTTGTCTTTTCAATTTTGCTATTTTATACACGGTTTAGTGGTTTCAGTCAAGCCTCCACGCAATAAAACTTCTTCATTCCCCAATCTGATTAGTCTTTTTTATTTTTATTTGTTTGTTATAACTTTTTAGACATCTCCCTTTTTTACCATCTTCTTAATTAAACCCTTTAAACAAAAACAAACAAGAATAGACATTAGGTCGGAAGATTTGCTGAAAGTTCTACATTTACCCAGCATCGATGTTATCCTAAGCACGAATCAGTTACGCTAGTATGGTCATGTGGAGCATTCGACCTCTTTTATATATATGTATAAATATTGAAATGATGAAAACGTAAGGTTACATAATTTACAAGTTTATTATAATCAGCAGGTGTTTAAAGGAGTCGAATGGGGTGATAATTTGCAGTCAGCTGGGCTACCCTTCTTGTTCCAGATGGGTACAGTTGTGCTCACCCTCTATTCATCAGGGATGTTCTTTTCACTGATAATCTGGTTGAAAAGCTTAGCCAACCAACCATACACTAAGACTTCCACAACCCTGCTGCGCTGTCATTTGGTCCTGTTGCCTTGTCCATCTTCTATTTAGAGCTTCGTTCGCTTCCTCGGTGCTGATCGATTGCACTGGACCAAGAATATGGGTGAGGAAACTCTTCAGTTGATATCTTCTCAAAGTAGTTTCGCCAGCGTTCTGTGGCCAGTTTTCGGTCATAAATGAATAATCCCTGCTCGTGATTTTCACTCACAAACTTTCCAATATCTTCTGTTTGGTGGTGCTGGTTTCTGATTAGGCAGTAGATATCACGATCGCCGCCACCTGTTGTTGGGACAGAACTTTGTAGTGTTCTCCATTGTTTACAGCAACAGCTTTCTTTGCTGTTCAACCCGACCCAAAGGCTTCCCTGTTCATCGCTTACTACATTGGGATATAGGGAAGCGGGGTGCTCCTTTCCATAGATTACTTCACTTACTTTGATACTCACCTTATAATGTTGAGTGTTTAGAAAGGAAGCGTTAAGTACCATACCACGTAAAAATGGTACTTAATGCTTTATTGTTAAACATTCAGCATTATAAGGTGAGGATCAAGTGTAAATGGAGTAATCTATGGAAAGGAGCGCCCTGCTTCCCTACATCTACATGTAGTAAGCGATGAACATGGAAGCCTTTGGGTTTCCCTCGACTAAAGTCGAACTACATACCTACTGTTCCAAATAATATTTCTATTGCTTCCAAAAAGTTAACATAACTGTTTTGCCAATATCAATAAGGGAAGAGTGTATCAGGCATGTGTACGCAGTGTGATGATGTATGGAAGTGAAACCTGGTCAGTGAGGGTTGGCAACATTCGTTTCATTGAGAGAAATGATATGAGAATGATACAATGGATGTGTAATGTGAGTCTTAAAGACAGGCTTAGATCTGACGACCTCAGAGGAAGATTAAGTCTGGACAATATAGGGAGATTTGTGCAGAGCAGGAGACTTTTAAGGTATAACCATGTTGAAAGAATAGATGAAACTTCTTGGGTTAGTAGATGCAGAACAGTTGAGGTAGCAGGGTCAGTTGACAGGAAAAGGCCAAAGAAGCATCGGAGGAAGTGATAAGAATAGACTTGAGAGAAAGAGGGATAAATAAAGACTTGGTCAGAGATAGGTTGTTTTGGTAGGTTTGGTAGTTTGGTAGTTTTGTTTTACGGCATATCAACCCTTTTTGGGTTATTTAATGCCGAATCTGGTCATTATAGTAAAAGTTGTTATGCTTCAAGTTCTTTATATCTTCAAATGTTTAATCATCGTTTTTGGTTTGGTAGTTTTGTTTTACGGCATATCAATCCTTTTTGGGTTATTTAATGCCGAATCTGGTCATTATAGTAAAAGATTCATGCTTCAAGTTCTAAAAATAAAATAAAAAAGGGGAGGGAGAAAGGGAGAGGGGCTGTTGTTTTTGTTTTTGGTTTTGTAGAACATAATTAAGTTTTACAAAAAAAAAAAAAAAAAAAAAAAAAACGTCAATGTAGGTGAATTTCGTCTCAGGGAGCCACAGGGCAGCCTGATCTGGTATCACCAGGGTTGTTTTGGAAGTCAATTTCCAACGCATGCCACGGACGTCACACTGATAATGATGATGCCGCTGCCGCCGACGACGATGAAGACTGACTTTCCTCACACATCCCCTTCTGCTTATCACCTTAAAAATGCTGGTTTTGTTACTTTGATAAAGTTTTGCGAATAAAAGGAACAAAATGTTTAAAATTTTATTTTATATTCTATATTCTGTGGTTATCTACTTTTCCACATTTTTTTTCTTTGCAAATACTGAATACTTAAACCTTGAAGAATAATCTGTCTTGACAGCATAAAATGCAGTTGTATAAGTTTTCTATTTGGCAAGTCTTTAGTAATTTAGGTAAAAATGGTTAACACATTTTAACACTTTACATTTTTAAAGTAATTGGTAGGGAGCGAGGCTTTATTGCTTGACTGTTCATATACTTTGATTCTCTTGTGGGGTTTCTTGTCAAAACTGGAATATATTCTTTTATGTCTTTTAAAAAAAATGTTTATTTAATATCTTTTTCTTCTCTCGGCACAATGAGTGAGCGCATACCTTATTGGAAAAGTCTGTCACTGACACTTTTTTGGCTTCTTACAAATTCTTGGCTCATCGCAAAGAGAGAGGGGGAACCGGGACGCACAAAAATGAATTATTGTTGCTGTCTCTCTTTGGTTTTTGAAACGTGTCCAAGAATTTCTACAGGAGGCTCTGTCAGTAAGTTGTTTTGTAGGTTGGTCTGTCCTAGTAAGGTTTGAAATAGCATTTTCGTCAGTCTGTCATAGTAAAATTTGCCATAACATTTTCGTCGGTCTGTCATGCTTAAGTTTGAAATAGCATTTTTCTCATTCTTTCATGGTCAAATTGGAAATAACAATTTTGTCAGTCTGTCATGGCTGAGTTTGAAATACCTTTTTTTCAATGGCTCATTGTTTAGTTTGAAAATATTTTTTCGTCAGTCTGTTGTGCTTAAGTTTTAAATAACATTTTCCTTAGCCTGTAATGAGCATTTTCGTCAGTCTATCATGGTTGAGTTTGAAATAGTATTTTCATCAGTCTGTCATAGTTAAGTTTAAAATAGCATTTTCGTCAACATGTTATGGTCAAGTTTAAAATAGCATTTTCATCAGTTTGTCATAGTTAAGCTTGAAATAGTATTTTCGTCAGTCTGTCATGCCTACATTTGAAATAGTATTTTCATTAGTCTGCCATGTTTAAGTTTGAAATAGCATGTTAGTTAGTCTGCCATAGTTAAGTTAGAAATAGCATTTTTGCCAGTCTGTCATAGTTAAGTTTAAAATAGCATGTTCGTCAGTCTGTCATGGTTGAGTTTGAAATAGCATTTTCGTCAGTCTTTCATGCTTAAGTTTAAAATAGCATTTTCGTCAGTCTGTCACACTTAAGTTTAAAATAGCATTTTCGTCAGTCTGTCATGCTTAAGTTTGAAATAGCATTTTCGTCAGTCTGTCATGCTTAAGTTTGAAATATCATTTTCGTCAGTCTGTCATGGTTGAGTTTACATAGCATTTGCATCAGTCTGCCATGCATAAATAACATTTTTGCATGCGACCACTCATCTCTATAAGAGGCTATGTCAGTCCATCTGGTATTCTTGCGTTCGACATAGCATTTGCAATTCTATGTGCCGATTGAATGACCACTTTTTCCTGATTCAAACAATCTAACCCAAGCTTAATGGATGACCCAACGAGCAACAATTTTTTTTTGTATCTGTATATAGATCTGCTACAATCTTGTAAATAGTTTCTAATGGTTATATTAATTTTATATGATAAGGTTTTACAATAATATTATGGGGTGGTGGAATGAGGATGTTGGGAAGTGTATCAAAGAAACGGAGAAGTGAGTGGAGAAAAGGTTTAGTGAATAAGGATATGTATCCAATGCCAAAGAGGACAACGATAAGAGCAATATACAAAGCCGAGAAGTAGGCTGAGCAAGCCAGGTTTCGAGATATACTATGAACGGATGACCAAAAGAATGAAGTATTCAGGATAGTGAAACAGGTGGCAAAGACAAATATGGATATTGTTGGAGAGAAGGGCATTCAGTGAGGTACTAGCAACAAATGAACAGGACAAGAGGGATGTTTGGAAATGTTATTATGAGAAATTGTTGAATACTGAGTTTTCATGAAAGCATGAAAATCTAGAAGTTGCAGAAGTAGTATCTGGTTCAGCTATAAGAATTGAGAAAGAAATGGCACGGAAGCTGTGAGTAAGATGAAGAAGGGTGAGGCTGATGGATACTCAAGGGCTGTTGCAGAAATGTTGAAGGCTGCGGGTGAAACATGCATTGAGATTATAACAGACTTGACAAATCAGATCATAAAAGAAATAGGTTATTCCGAAAAACTGGGATATATATATATATATATATATATATATATATATATATATATATATATGTATGTATGTATGTATGTATGTATATATATATATATATGTATGTATATATATATATATATGTATATATATATATATGTATATATATATATATATATGTATATATATATATATGTATATATATATATATGTATATATATATATATATATGTATATATATATATATATATATGTATATATATATATGTATATATATATATATATATATATATATATATATATATATATATATATATATATATATATATATACTAGTAGGGTTACCAGGCTTTGACCGAGGCCATAAAAACAAAATAGAAGTTAAATAGCATGTATAACATCTTTATATTTAAACTTCTATCTCCCCCCCTCTCTCTCTCTCTCTCTCTCTCTCTCTAGCCGTCTATTTATCTTTCTCCCTTTCTCTGTTAGTAAGGAGGCCTTCACAGAACTGCCTTAAGTACCGTTAAAATCAAAGTATGAAGAGAAATGATGGTGATAACGATTATTTATCCCAGACAATGTCGAGTAGAAGTGATAGAGCCGGGCAAGTACCAATTTCTTGTCTCCCCACATTTCAAAATAATATGAAGATAAATGATGTTGAAATAATTTGAAGAGATTTAATATATAACAGTTACCAAAAGTAATACTGTAATCTTACAATTTTTGATCCCAAACAACACCGAGTAGAACAAATAGTCCTGGTCAATTCCTAATTTCTGCCCTCCCTCTCCATTTCAACATATTAAGAAGATATGTCATGTTTATGAAGTCAATAGTTCGAAGATAGTTAATATATACCATTTAACAAAATTAATACTGAAATTGTACAATTACTTGACCCGGACAATGCCGAAAAGCACAAATGGTCACGGTCAATTCTTAATTTCTTCTCCTCCCTCCATAAGATACATGATGATGATGAATTCAATAGTCCGAATAGATTTACTATATATCCCTTATCAAAAGTTATACTGTAATCTAACAATTTTGGATCCCGGACAATGCCGAGTAGAACCGATGGTCCCGGTAAATGACTAATTTCGTGTTCCCACCCCTCTTTAACAATAATATGAAAATAAAGGATATTAAGCACTTTAGATTATGGCTCCCGGGTGTTTACAACATTCTAAAAAAAGACAGAGAAGTTATTTATGCTGAGCAGCACTTCGTTTAAACACACCCGCTCTATCTAGGATATTGAGCACTGTTATGAGCACTTTTTGGTTACTACCTGTTCTATCAAGGATATCCATATAAATGAAAAAAAAAATTTTTTAATTTAATGACAAAAAATGAATGAAATATGAATAAAAATAATGAATTAAAATATGAATGAAAAAGTGAATTGTAAAAAACAAAATGAAACAAAAATAGAATAAAAACAAAATGAATGAAAAACAAAATGAAAAAATATGAAGGAAAAATGAATAAAAAAATGAATAAAACAAAAACATCCGGCCTAAGATATAATGTAGGATTTTACTTTTGATAAACACCGATTTGCAGTTTCTGATGTCAGATAGGGCGGCCATGACCCAGTGGATGTCTTCTATTTTACCATTAAACAAATTGGTTGAAAGAAATTATTATTTGCGGGAAAAAACATATGGTCTAAAATATAATGTAGGTTTTTTTTTATTAACATCGGTTTGCAATTTCTGATGTTGTTTTGTGGCTGAAGGAGTTTGAAATAAAAATGCATACTCATTATCGATCCAGTAATGTGTTTATTTATGTAGCACCCCTGTTATATGAAAGAACTCATGAAGCATGTTCATTTATGAAGCACCCCTATTATATAAAACAACTCATATTAATGCGTCCCTGTCATATCAAATAACCCATATCGTTCATCTGTGCTTCTGGACCAAAATCATGTTCATTTATGTAGCACCCTTGTCATATGAAAGAACTCATGAAGCATGTTCATTTATGTAGTGTGCTTATTATATAAAAGAACTCATATGAATGCATCACTGTCGTATCAAAGAACCCATATGGTTTAATTGTGCCGCTTTACCAAAATCAAGTTCATTTATGTAGCGCCCCTATCATATGAAAGGACTCAGAAAGCATGTTGATTTACTTTTCGACCCTATTATATCAAAAAACTTATATAAATAGTAGCGGTCATTGGCAGAAAGTGGCAGACAGTGGCGGATAGTGACGGATATTAACATGTACTGGCGGGCATCATCTACTAATATGTAAAATTTTTAAAATCCTGATGCATTTTCTTGTTTTGAATTATGAGTTGCCGATTTGATTACATGGTGGAAAATGGCGGATAGTGGCAGATATTAGCATGTAGTGGCAGGCATCGTCTACTAAAATGTAAAATTAAAAAAGTGCTGACTCCGTTCCTGTTTTGAATTGAGTTGGCGATTTGTTTATATGGCGGACATTTGCAGAAAGTGGTGGATATTAGTATGTAGTGGCGAGCATCATCTACTAAAATGTAAATTTAAAAAAAATGCTTACTCATTTCCTTTTTTAATTAGGAGTTCACGATTTCTTTAAATGGTGGCCAATGGTGGACATTGACGGAAAGTGGCGGATGTAAGCATGTAGTGGCGATCAGCAACTACTCAAATGTAAAATTTTAAAAAAGCTGACGTATTTGCTGTTTTTAATCAGTAGTTGTCGATTTCTGTAAATGGTAGACAATAGTGGACGTTGGCAAAAATGGCAAATATAAGCATTTAGTGGTGAGCATCCTCTACTAAAAAGGTAAAATTAAAAAAATGCTGACTCGTTTCCATTTTTTCGAATTATGAGTTGGCGATTTGTTTATGGTAGACATTGGCGGACAGTGGCAGACATTGGAGGAAAGTGGCGGATATTAGCATGTAGGGACCAGCATTATCTACTAAAATGTAAATGTTTAAAAATACTGACTTATTTCCTGTTTCGAATTATGAGTTGACGATTTCTTTAGATGGTGGACAATGGCGGACATTGGCGGACATTTGTGGATATTAGCATGTAGTGGCGATCATCATCTACTAAAATGTAAAATTTAAACACTGCTGACTCATTTCCTATTTTTAATTATGAGTTGACGATTTCTTTAGATGACGAACAATGGCGGACATTGACGGAAAGTGACTGATATTAGCACGTAGTGGCGATTAGCATCTACTAAAATGTAAAATTAGAAGCATGTTGACTCATTTTCTATTTTTAATTATGAGTTGACGATTTCTTTAGATGGTAGACAATGGCGGAAATCGGCGGAAAGTGTCGGATATTATCATGTAGTGGCGAGTATCATCTACTAAAAAGGTAAAATTTAAAAAATGATGACTCATCATTTACTAAAATGTAAAATTTAAACAATGCTGACTTATTTCCTGTTTTGAATTATGAGTTGGCGAGTTGTTTATACGGTAGATATTGGCAGAAAGTAGTTGATATTAGCATGTAGTGGCGGTCAGCATTTACTAAAATTTTAAAGTAAAAAAATGCTGCCTTATGAGTTGGCGATTTCGTTACATGGTGGACAATGACGTACGTAAAGTGGCAGATATTAGTATTTAGTATTGATTTACTCCTCTCCAGGAGTTAGGAACAAGGCCAGTTTTTATCTTACGCCCACAAGTAAGATGTGACCCAAGGTCGGGTCGGGAAAGTGGGGTTTAAAAATTGCCTAGGCAGCCCCGTCGGCATTCCTCGGTAGGGGCGCCTCAGGCAGTAAGCAATAAACTTACTCCTCCCCAAAGAGGGGAGGCGAAGCCTGGGAAGGTGGACCTCCTAGAACTGCACAGGACAGACCCATAGACCGGTGTAAATCAAGCCCCGAAGGCCCAGACAATACCAGTCTATGGGGTGCAGTAACCATCGGAACAGATACTACACTTTGATCTTAGCCAAAAAGCCATTAGCATTTAGTAGCAAGTATCATCTACTAAAAAGGTAAAACTTTAAAAATGCTGACTTATTTCCTGTTTCGAATTATGAGTTGACGATTTCTTTCGATAGCGGACAATGGCGGACATTTGCGGAAAGTGGCGCATATTAGCATGTAGTGGCGATCATCATTTACTAAAATGTAAAATTTAAACAACGCTGACTTATTTCCATTTCTTGAATTATAACTTGGCGATTTGTTTACATGGTGGACATTGGTGGAAAGTTGCGGATATTAACATCTGATGGCGAGCATCATCTACTAAAATGTAAAATTTAAAAAATGCTGACTCATTTTCTATTTTTAATTATGAGTTGACGATTTCTTTGGATGACGAACAATGGCTGACATTGGCGGAAAGTGGTGGATATTAGTATGTAGTGGTAAGCATCATCCACAGAATCAAGGACGGTATTGGTATTTCCCCAGAATTAGCGTCTATTAATTTTGAATTCCATCCCCGCCGCATTTAGGTAATGACTTGCAGTTTTTTTTTACAAATTACTACAACTAAATGCATTGAAAACTTCTATAAATACAAAATCAAACAAGTCTCCAGAGGTCTATTGATATCACTTTTTCTGATTCCCCCTTTCTTTGATAAGGACAATAATACAAAGAGAAACGTAATACAAACAATAATAATGTGACGATGGCGTAAAAATATATCCAACCCTATCAGCATGACGTTATGTACCTATCAATATGACGTCATATGCGCAAGATAACATTAAAAATTGTGATCATATTAAACGAATAAATGGCCATTTGACACTCAAAAAATGAATATTGTTTTGCAATTTTTCCATACTATTTTGCCGGGGTATTACCGGTTAAAATAACCTACTTTATGGGTGTTTGTTGTGTATTTTTTAAGTTTTAATGACACATACATACACACAGTTTTTTGCCTTATATATATATATATATATATATATATATATATATATATATATTGAAATTTTAAAAACCCTAAAATGGTGCAATTTTAAGTGATAACATCATTTATTTACATTTATTTTTGCTAAGAATTTCGATAAATACATCTATTTCAAAAGCAAGACTTATTCTTTTTTTCTTCTTCCTTTTGTTGGTATTAACCCCGAGGGATCAGATCCACAGTAGAGTCCGGAAAATACGTCAAGTTGTTAGAGACGATAGTTTAAAGTGAGATATACTCCGGTCGATGTTGCTGTGCTGACTTGTCGACTTTTGAATAAGGAAATTGATAACATCTTTGAAGGACAACGTGTCTGAATATTTATATTGGAATTTGACCCCCCCCCACAAAAAAAAAAATGGTGCAATTTTAAATGATAAAATCATTTATTTATTTTTTTTATTAAGACTTTCGATGAATACCTCTTTTTCATAAGCACGACTTATTGTTTATTTGTGATATATTTATCCTACATACTACTAGCAGACAAGTTGCCCGAGATGGCAAGTGCGTTGGACTTTCATGGTCGGTAGTGATTAAGGTCCAGGGTTCGCAAGTCGTGGTTGATGAGTTAGTTGTGTCTCGCTACACTGATGAGTCTTTAAAAGAAGAAACACGTTGAACTGTAATAAAATTTGATTCGCACCTTATTTTATTCTTTCACTTCATCTATTGCTATATATATATATATATATATATATATATATATAAGGTGAGAGGGAGAGAAAGAGAGAGATGGAGATGTCTGCTACAATCTTGCAAATCGTTAGTATATTTCTTAAAACGGTAACGTTATTTGTATAAGACCTATTTTCACATGGTTTATGTATCTTTTCGATTGCATTGAAGTATTTTGAAGAATAATAATAATAATAATAATAATAATAATAATAATAATAATAAGAAGAAGAAGAAGAAGAAGAAGAAGAAGAAGAAGAAGAAGAAGAAGAAGAAGAAGAAGAAGAAGAGTGAAAGTTTTCGATGTATGAATTTTCCTGGTGATTTGACAATTCTTGCTCTGAAGGCAAAACATCTCTTGTGTAACCCTTTTAATGTAATGCGGCATCGATTTGCTTTTGTATTCGTATTTACTTTCTTAAAAATCCAATGAATAAAATTCTCCAATTCAATAATGCCAATGCAGAACGAAAGATTCAAATTCAATGTTTGCCAATTCCTTCAGCCAGCAGGCATTTCTGTGTGGATGCTTGTTTCAGTGAAATGGACAGTCTTGTCATTTTAGGTTGGGATTTATAGACAAAATAAAAATAATTCTTTCTCATTTGTTTTATAATAACAATATGGAAAATCGAACTCAGGTTTTAGAACAAACATAATAAGATTAACAGATTCAGATGCTGTTGAATATAATGTACATTTTTGGACTACACTGAATATATATATATATATATATATATATATATATATATATATATATATATATATATATATAAAGTGGTGTACTAAAAGCGAAATTTTGCCCTGTGTTTCTTCCCCCTACAACTTTTATTTTATTTTTTCAAATTTTAAATCTTAGCCTTTGCCAACTTATCTATCCCAGCGACTTCCTCTGATGATAAGATTTTGATCTTTGAAAAGCCTGGCTTAAGGAAAATTTAACTTGAATAAATTGCCTTTTTTGCGGAATATACCTTGCTCTGAGCAATTGAATTGAATTATGATTTGACTTTTGCTTCTCTAATTCCTTTCCATTCTTCTTCATATATATATATATATATATATATATATATATATATATATATATATATATATATATAGTGTGTGTGTGTGTGTGTGTGTTGTGTCAAGTTATATTGTGTCAAGATATATGAGGTTTATCATTCCCCCGAAGATGGACCCAGATGGGTTCGAAAGTACTTGAGAGACAAATACAAATGCAAATTATGCCAAATTCATCAACCAATTCCCCTCCGAAACTAAGATCCTAATTCGGACTATTGAAAGGATCTACCAAAGGATATTTAGACACGAGTTGTCTCTTATATTCAACAATACTTGCCTGGAAGAGAAGATGCTGCCTATATATATATATATATATATATATATATATATATATATATATATATATATATATATATATATTAGAGGTAAAAGATGAGAATAAAGAATTGTAAAGGTACAATATTTATTAAAACATCAAAAGTTCAGAGCAAGGAGCCTCATATCCGTAATCCATGGATTTTCAAAGATAAATTCTTCTCATCAGAGGATGAGGAAGCTGACAATGTAGTTGTAAATATTATCGGCAACACTTTACTTTGAAAATTTTATATAAAGTAAAACAAAGTAGAAATAAAGAACAAAATAAGGGCCAAAGGTGAAGAGTCTTATGTTGAGGTAGGAGCGTAAAATCAGGGTGGATGTTATCTAAAAACTTGTCAGGACAAAATAAAATAAAAATAAAAATAAAAATAAAAGCATCTGTTATTTGCAAATGAATGCTTGAAAAAGGAAGCGATACTCAAATTGTTCAGAAATCCAAATATTTTTGTAAGATGCTGGTAATTGGTAACTTCCATTTTATCCTGCATGTGCATTAGTATCAGTTTGGTGCTGGAATTGTTCGTTTCGTAGGGTTCGGATTGATTTTTGTCTGTTATTATTATTAAACGATAATTCAATTATCATTATATAATTCAACATTTAAATATTAAATATATATATATATATATATATATATATAAATTTAGAAAAAATAATTAAAAAACATAACAATAAAATTCTAAATGTAAAAAAAAAACACTGCAATGAAAACAACAGATACCAAGGCTTGCAACTGCACAAACAAAAAAGAATGCCCATTACAACAAAATTGCCAAATAACTCAATCAGTATATCAAGCAACAATCTCTACTAAAGAAAATCCAACCCTGAAAAAATTATATATAGGTATGGCTGGTAATACCTTCAAAGAAATATATACCGGCCATAAATGCTCCTTTAATAACTCTACATATCAAAAAAGAACCTCACTTTCTATATGTTACTGGGAACTATCCAACAATAACCAATCACCAACAGTGACTTGGAACACAATCAGAAAAACTACCCCCTGCGGTTCCCTAAACTCACCTTGTTACCTTTGCCTAACAGAAAAGCTAAAAGCTTGAAATAATTAAATTTAGTGATAGAGGCAAACTTCTAAACAAAAAACAAGAAACCTCAATTAACTGTAGGCATAATAGATTACACCTTCTTAGTAATCCACTTATAACCCCTCAAGCTAATACTATCTTATGATAAAAAAAACACTTTAGCTATCCACTAACGGTAATTTTGTCAACATAACTCTCATCTTACACCATTCTTATTAATAATAATAATTATTATTATTATTATTATTATTATTATTATTATTATTATTATTATTATTATTATTTTTACAGTTTTTACTACAATCACTACCTATAACCATCATTATATCTATTATTTGAGTATATCTATTATTTGAATAACCACCTCTACTATTATTATTATCAGTTTTATAAATCAATTTTATTATTAATTTGATAATCATTACTTATAATACTACTATTATTTTTATTATCATTATCATCATTATTACAATTATTAAAATTATCGCGGCCATCATTATTACCATTACTATAGCTATCACTATTATTTTTACTATTATTATTTATTAGTATTATCACAACAGATAATTTCCCTATTATTAAATATTTTATTTTTATTTTTATATTTATTATCATATTTACAACTACTATAATTAATATTAATTGTCATCTTCTGTATTTTTCTTTACCCTTTAATATTCCCTTATATTTTTTATCCATCTATTGATTACTATTTTAGATTACTATTATCGATTATTATTATCATTATTAATATTTTAAACTTAATTATCTGACATTTAATTATTTCTCATTCATGTACTATTATCGATATTATTATTATTATTATTATTATTATTATTATTAATGTTAATGTTCTGTTTGCTATTATTATCATTATTATTATTATTTGTAGCAGTGGCATTGACAATAATAGCATTTTATTATCATTATTAATAATATTGATATTGCCATGGTTACCGTTACTTGACTTTTACTTCCATTGTCATCATGTGTTTTAGTAACAATGTTGATACCACCATTAATGATAATGCCATTGTCTATAATTCTATTATTATTATTATTATTATTATTATTATTATTATTATTATTATTATTATTATTATTATTATTATTGTTATCATTATTGCTATTATTATCATTATTATTATTATCATTATTATTATTATTATCATTATTATTACTACAACTATTTGTATTGTTTTATAATTATTTATTACTTTTTATTTTTTATTGTTCTACTATCATTATGACTATTGTTGGGATTATTGGGGTTACTATTCCAATTGTCGCTGTTGGTATAACTACTATTATTACCATTTTTATATGATTAGCATTATTGCAACCACTGATTCATATTACCATATTTACAACCATTATATTGCTACCTACTTCTATATCTTTATTATTAATCTTATTATTATTATTATTATTATTATTATTATTATTATTATTATTATTATTATTATTATTATTATTATTATTATTACCATTATTATTACTATAAATAATTAACAATGGCAGCATTTTAGTACTTTTAAATTAAATTAAATTAAATTATTACCGTTATTATCATTCATTATCATTATTATTATCATTTTATATCATTTCAATTATTATTGGTGTTCATTATTATTATTATTATTATTATTATTATTATTATTATTATTATTATTATTACTAATAATTCTGTTAGACTTAACTAATTTAATTATATATTTGTTTGATTTATTAATTTATTAATGATAAGTTGGTAAACTCCAGACAAAATAAAAGCAGTATAAATTTAGAATTATTTACACATTTGATTAACAATCCCTTACCCCCCCCCCCCATTACTCGCCCATACCACCAATTACGGCTGATCTGGGGGCACGCACGCACGCACGCACGCACGCACGCACGCACGCATACACATTTATACACACAATTACAGTTGTCTTGAAAATACGCTTGTTCGCTCGAGTTTAAAATAACTGTCGATTTCTTTGACACCTAAACCTGCATGTTTCCCTCTCCCACCTCTCCCCTCTCGGTCTGAATTAACAGACGTTTTCATTTCTCTATCTGTCTACCTATCTATCTTTCTATCTGTATATCTTTCTATCTCCACCCTACTCTCTTCATTATATGTCCCTCTTTCCACTTTGTTTTATTTTATTTATTTATTTGTTTTGTTTTGTTTGTTTTAGATTTTAGATTTAACATTTTTGATTTTTAACGGTCCTAAACCACGTGACTCCCTAAATTTTGCAATGTTGAATTTATTTTCTTCTTCTTCTTTTTCTCACCTCTTCATTCTCTCCAAATATGATCTGAGGTTAAGATCGGATTCTAACTCTGCCTGATGAGATCTCAGTTTATAATAACTGTTGGTCGATAACATCGACATGCCAGTGTCGCAGATTTTGTACATGTCTGTGTAAATAAAAATTATCATATATATATATATATATATATATATATATATATATATATATATATATATATATATATATATGTATTCTAAGGAAGCTTTAATCATTAATAAATGAAATAAAAATGCAGTTTAAATTCCTAGGAATATTAACTAAATCCACATATTACAAACTTAGCATTTGTATAAGCCGAAATACCGTTGAAAAATTCACCAATACAAAAGAGGGATCAACTATATAGTAGTGAAATATATTGTGTATAATTAATTTATTTATATGTATAGTGTATATATATATATATATATATTACTATTTCATGTATCCACATAAAATGTTATAAGGAGATATGATTTTTTATGTATCAAATTTCAGTATTTACTTCAACAGTGCTCGGTACGTAAGTAGAGCTAGGTAGTAAGTTATGAAAATATATTTATGGCAATTAAGCTACTCAGAGGCTCCCCCGTTTCATGCCTTAATTATCATTTCTAGGTTTTCGCAGCAGCATAAAATATTCAATAAAAATAACCTAAAACTGTCCTACAGCTGCTGCGAAAACCTAAAAATGATAATTACGGCAAACAATAACAAAATACTAAGAGAACAGCAGAGAGGAAAAAAATAACAAATTGCATAAAAAGGTGACAATTAGAGTAAAAATAACACTAAGATGAACAAAATATAAGCACTACAAATAGCAATAATCAAAACCCTAATAGTAATCACCCGAATAGAAATGAAAAAGTTAGCAATGAAGATAAAAGATGTAACTGCATAAATCGTACACTTTGTCCACAACAAAATAAATGCCTAACCAAAAGTATTGTTTACCAAGCCACAATATTTGCCAAAGAAAGACCGAATAATAAGTACTACGTGGGTATGACCTCCTTAGATTTTAAAACCAAATATTACGACCACAAAAGCACATTTAAAAGCAAAGAACTAGCAAACCATTATTGGGAGCTCAAAGAAAATGGACGCTCACCAATAATTGAATGGAAAATAATACGACAGACCAATACATGTCAAGATTTAGACGACCCGTGTAGATTTTGTCTGAATGAGAAATTTCAAATCCTAAACGTTAAAGTGAGATAGCAAACAGCTGGCTACACAGAATAAAATTTACCTTAGGCTAACAATACATAAATAAATAAATAAATAAACAAACAAATAAGTTAAAAAAACCTAAACTAAACTAAAACCTGAAAATTTCAAAACTCAAACCTAAAATAGAAATACAAGGAAGTACGTGTTAAAATAAAGTCACCCATTATATTGACACAACAAACAAACAGGGATTAGCCACTCTATAGAAAACACAACAATAGAATAGGAAATAGGAAGTAAAATCAACCGAACCTTTGCTTATGAGAAGCCCAACGATTGGCTAGGACAACAACAAAGAAACTGGGATGAATCATTATATAGAAAACAGAACAATAGAATAGGAAATAGGAAGTAAAATCAACCGAACCTTTGTTTGTGAGATACCCAACGATTGGCTAAGAGAACAACTAAGAATCTGATTGGTTAACTAGCTAGTCGTGTATATAAAAACACCCGGCAACTCCATGCATTTTAGCCTGACGATTCCCCCCGGGGATGAAACGCGGGAGCCTTTGTGTAGCTTAATTGCCATAAATATATTTTCATAACTTACTATATATATATATAACGCATGTTCTTCCTTATGAACACTGTTATTATGGTCGACTATAGCTGTCCGCCTCTTTGACCCATATATAGGGTGTATTTCTAACTTCGTCTGTATCATTTACGGTAGCCTCATTGGTTAGCAGGCTCGGAATTAAATGTGACTCTTGTTCCTGGGTTCGAATCGTGCGACTGACTTGAATGGTTATCTCTACACTGATATGCGCAGATTGTCTCGCCTAACAAAGTTGTTCTACAACGAAAGCTTGCAAAAAAAAAAAAAATTAAATAAATTAATTTTTCACGATTGGTGATTTTCAAAATATTTCACTTAAATACATTCTAATCCGTGCTTCAAAGATGTTGTCAATTTCCTTACTTTAAAAAAGCGCCAATCTGTGCATAACATCGCCAGGACTACACTTATCCTAACGTCTTAAGAACTTGACGTCTCTTTCTGCTCATATCGGGGTTAATACCATCAAAATGAGGAGGAAGAAAAGAAGAAAATAAAAACTATAAGACAGTCTCGCCTAACAAAGTTGTTCTACAACGAAAGCTTGCAAAAAAAAAAAAATTAAATAAATAAATTTTTCATTTAAATTCCACGATTGTAAATTTTCAAAATATTTCACTTATATATATATATATATATATATATATATGTGTGTGTGTGTGTGTGTGTGTGTGTGTGTATAGTCAAGGATATGTCCTCTGCAATCTGTCCAACAGCGGCTTTGTTGCTGTCGATCTGAGGTATGGCTCTGTTCAGTCATAGAAGATCCACCCTCCCAGGCTTTACCTTCTCTCTAAGAAGGGGTTAGTCTATTGCTAATCGCCTGAGGCGCCACTACCGGGGAATGCCGACAGGGCTGGTCAGGTATTTTTTGAAGGTCAGAGTGCACTTCATTTTGTGCGCTGGCTTTTCAAAACCTCATCTGACCTTGTGTGTAACCTCCTGCAGAGGAGGTAAATATATATATATATATATATATATATATATATATATATATATATATATATATATATATATATATATATATAGTAAAAGAAAGAAAAGTTATGCATAGATGTGTGTAGGTGTGCCTTTGTAATGATCTTATGTGGCAGTGGAGGGGTGTTTATCTCTTAAACTGAGACTCTTAAAATAATGCCAGTAAAACTAGCTGAAAGTAGATGACATTTGAGAAAACTCATTTATAACTTGGATCAGGATCGTTTGAAAGCCATTTCGAATTGGCACCAAAATCTCCCCATTATGAAGAACTTCTTAGATCTTTGGTCACATTCAACTTTGGAGATCTAGAAAGAAAAGTATGAAGTCCTTATTTAACTTGTCTTCCCACAAGGGCAGAGTAAGACACGTGGTCGGTTTTGTAATGTGGGGGGAAATCCAGCTCTCCAAAAAGGGGCACACGTTGAGCTATTTGACGTCATATAAATTTGTTGTGCATTCCCACAGCCTAAGCAGTTTTCAACTCAGGATCATCAAGTTGACCTCGGCTCACCCTTCAGCGGTTTCCATTTCCTGTTACTCTCAACTAACTAAATTATATACTGGGGGATCTACCCACTCAATATCTAACACTACTCGCCTCCCCACGTGTGGAAATTCTATACTTTCGTATTGTTTGGATTATTCGGACTACTGTTCTCATATTGGATGTTATTCTCACAACGTTTCAGTCAATCTAAACTCCGATCTTCTTCAGGTACGTCTTGACGAACTTAGAAAATCTTTATATCAAACTCAGGAATCTTTACCGAATTTTGAACTGAACCCTTTATTTAATCAATGGGGGTAGATTTTTCTTGTTCTGTCAACCACAACCAGGTAGAAGTGTTAATTCCTATGTTATTCTTAGCTGTAGTGAGGATTGAACCTTCAACCGCCAGAAGACTGTCATTTAGAACGGATTATTAATTAACAACTGTATCTGTTGCATCACATATTTATTTAAGACTTCTACCCGGCCATGGCTGACGGAACGAGAACAATCTACCCCCATCAATTAAATAAAAGAACCAACTTTATCTGTTAAGCCACGTGTTCGTTGGGACAATTACTTAAGACTTCTACCCAGTCAGAATCAGTCAAGATGAGAACAATAGTCCGAATAATAGTCCGAATAATCCAAACAATCCAAATTATCAATCCTCATCTAAATTTAATTTCTGAAACATTCTATGCTTTCGTTCGCCATATTTGCTTGTAGTAAACACAGTGTGAACAGTGACTCAAAGGAATTAAATAATTAATTTCAAATTCGACAATATATATTTTTTAGACTGAACATTACTTTTTAACAATATCTTTTTTTTGCATAGACAAAAACTGTATTAAATAAACAGATAATCTTCCACTCTATAATAAAGAGCAATGTCTATTTATTTGTATAAAATAATAATGTATAAAATAATAATAATATCGCCCTGGCAGTAACACTATAGTTCCCTCACATGGTTAGTTGATCACTATAGATATAATTTACAGTACGAGTTTGTATTAAAACCTTATTTACAAGTCTCAATCGTGCAGGTGATGCGCTGGTTTAGGGGTTAACGATGTGGGTTACAATACCCAGGGTTGTAAGTTCGAACCCGTCGATAGGTAAACCAGTTCTAAAATCTATACTAATGAATTTTCAAATGTGTGCATGGCTGACGGCACAATCACATTGACACACCGGTTCCTGTTAGATCACCGAAGTTAAGCGACGTCGAGCCTGGCCAGTACTGAATGGGTGACCAATTGTGTAATACCAGGTTCTGTATGTGCTCTCTGCTTATCTCAGCATTGTTTACAGTTGTCTTGAACTACTTGTCATTGGAATCAAGCATTGGGATTGCGAAACCCTTGCAATTGCAATTACACTCATACGAGTAAAACATCCATCATATGCAAGTATATATATATATATATATATATATCTGTCCTGTCACACAAAAGTTAGCGAATACAAATCCGCTGAACGAATCCATTTCAATTTGTATGGGGAATTGAGAAAGCAACCCAGACAATCTATTTGTATAATTAAGCGTTTTCTTTCTTTTCTTTCTATACCGATTCATACGTTTTCTTTCTTTTCTTTCTCTACCGATTCATGCGTTTTCTTTCTTTTCTTTCTATACCGATTCATGCGTTTTCTGTCTTTTCTTTCTCTACCGATTCATGCGTTTTCTTTCTTTTCTTTCTCTACCGATTCATGCGTTTTCTTTCTTTTCTTTCTCTACCGATTCATGCGTTTTCTTTCTTTTCTTTCTATACCGATTCATGCGTTTTCTTTCTTTTCTTTCTATACCGATTCATACGTTTTCTTTCTTTTCTTTCTCTACCGATTCATGCGTTTTCTTTCTTTTCTTTCTCTATCGATTCATGCGTTTTCTTTCTTTTCTTTCTATACCGATTCATGCGTTTTCTTTCTTTTCTTTCTATACCGATTCATACGTTTTCTTTCTTTTCTTTCTCTACCGATTCATGCGTTTTCTTTCTTTTCTTTCTATACCGATTCATGCGTTTTCTTTCTTTTCTTTCTATACGGATTCATACGTTTTCTTTCTTTTCTTTCTCTACTGATTCATGCGTTTTCTTTTATTTCTTTCTATACCGATTCATACGTTTTCTTTCTTTTCTTTCTATACCGATTAATACGTTTTCTTTCTTTTCTTTCTATACCGATTCATACGTTTTCTTTCTTTTCTTTCTCTACCGATTCATGCGTTTTCTTTCTTTTCTTTCTGTACCGATTCATACGTTTTCTTTCTTTTCTTTCTATACCGATTCATACGTTTTTTTTCTTTTCTTTCTATACCGATTCATATGTTTTCTTTCTTTTCTTTCTATACCGATTCATACGTTTTTTCTTTTCTTTCTATACCGATTCATACGTTTTCTTTCTTTTTCTTTCTATACCGATTCATACGTTTTCTTTCTTTTCTTTCTATACCTATTTATACGTTTTCTTTCTTTTCTTTACTATACCGATTCATACGTTTTCTTTTTTTTTCTTTCTCTACCGATACCTACGTTTTCTTTCTTTTCTTTCTATACCGATTCATACGTTTTCTTTCTTTTCTTTCTATACCGATACATACTTTTTTTTTCTTTTCTTTCTATACCGATTCATACGTTTTCTTTCTTTTCTTTCTATACCGATACATACGTTTTCTTTCTTTTTTTTCTATACCGATTCATACGTTTTCTTTCTTTTATATTCTATACCGATTCATACGGTTTCCTTTTATTTCTTTCTCCACCGATTCATACGTTTGCTTTATTTTCTTTCTATACCGATTCATACGTTTTCTTTCTTTTCTTTCTCTACCGATTCATACGTTTTCTTTCTTTTCTTTCTATACCGATTCGTACGTTTTCTTTCTTTTCTTTCTGTACCGATTCATACGTTTTCTTTCTTTTCTTTCTATACCGATTCATACGTTTTTTTCTTTTCTTTCTATACCGATTCATACGTTTTCTTTCTTTTCTTTCTATACCGATTCATACGTTTTCTTTCTTTTCTTTCTCTACCGATTCATACGTTTTCTTTCTTTTCTTTCTATACCGATTCATACGTTTTCTTTCTTTTCTTTCTCTACCGATTCATACGTTTTTTTCTTTTCTTTCTATACCGATTCATACGTTTTCTTTCTTTTCTTTCTATACCGATTCATACGTTTTTTTCTTTTCTTTCTATACCGATTCATACGTTTTTTTCTTTTCTTTCTGTACCGATTCATACGTTTTCTTTCTTTTCTTTCTCTACCGATTCATACGTTTGCTTTATTTTCTTTCTATACCGATTCATACGTTTTCTTTCTTTTCTTTCTCTACCGATTCATACGTTTTCTTTCTTTTCTTTCTATACCGATTCATACGTTTTTTTCTTTTCTTTCTATACCGATTCATACGTTTTCTTTCTTTTCTTTCTATACCGATTCATACGTTTTTTTCTTTTCTTTCTATACCGATTCATACGTTTTCTTTCTTTTCTTTCTATACCGATTCATACGTTTTCTTACTTTTCTTTCTATACCGATTCATACGTTTTCTTTCTTTTCTTTCTATACCGATTCATACGTTTTCTTTCTTTTCTTTCTATACCGATTCATACGTTTTCTTTCTTTTCTTTCTATACCGATTCATACGTTTTCTTTCTTTTCTTTCTATACCGATTCATGCGTTTTCTTTCTTTTCTTTCTATACCGATTCATACGTTTTCTTTCTTTTCTTTCTATACTGATTCATACGTTTTCTTTCTTTTCTTTCTATACCGATTCATACGTTTTCTTTCTTTTCTTTCTATACCGATTCATACGTTTTCTTTCTTTTCTTTCTATACCGATTCATACGTTTTCTTTCTTTTCTTTCTATACTGATTCATACGTTTTCTTTCTTTTCTTTCTATACCGATTCATACGTTTTCTTTCTTTTCTTTCTATACTGATTCATACGTTTTCTTTCTTTTCTTTCTATACTGATTCATACGTTTTCTTTCTTTTCTTTCTATACCGATTCATACGTTTTCTTTCTTTTTTTTCTATACTGATTCATACGTTTTCTTTTTTTTCTTTCTCTACCGATTCATACGTTTTCTTACTTTGCTTCTTTTCTAATTTAAAACTTTCCAGTTTTAGATGTTTTCGTTTTCTCTTTCTTCTTTTTTAGCTTCTCTGATTCAGAGATATAAGACATGAATATTAGTGTGAACACTGGCGAACATAATTTGTAATCCATCATTTTTTCACAGAGGGTGTACACCTGTAATAATAATAATAATAATAATAATAATGGGATAAAGAGATATCCACAGAGAGAATTCGAACATGTGTCTAAGAACGGGACCACTTTAAGCCGGCATCATTTTACCACATCACTACTGACGATCGCTAGCAAACTAAAAAAGATAACAACACTTCTAAACAACCTCAATAGCCTCGCCATCCAAATATACTTTCTCCACATCTGAGTTCTCATCCATCTCCATCGTGTGCAAGAAGTGTAAGGCAATGGCAACAGATGAGATCTCAGATGTGGAGAAAGAATATTTGGATGGCGAGGCTATTGAGGTTATCTTGTTACATTTGAACACAATGATCATACAAAGTTAGTATCAATTTTAGGTGTGGATTGACATTAGTCTGTCCCTCGACGACGCTGCATACATAATAGTCGCAAACATTTAGATCTGGAGAGCTGCTGGACCAAATATCCTTCGGAACAAACAAGGGAAGATTCTCCTTCATGAAATCTTGGACTTTCTTTGATCCATGTGCTGGTCCCGAGTCTTGGATGAGCATGACTTTCGTAGGGTCATAGTTTCTACGGATCCAAGGAAATAAAACATTATTAAGAATGTTCAAATACTCCGCTGTGTTGATTTTAAGACCCGCTTCGATGAAATGAGGAGGCATCACCTTTCCATCACATGCCACGGCTGCAAAAACCATCACAGAAGCAGGATTTTTGCTCTGTATCACAGGAGGAACTTCCGAAGGGTCACAGGCAATAACTCGAGTGTTCTGGCGATTTTGAACCTCATCCACGATGAACTTTTTCTCATCAACAAAAATGCGCACATGTCCTCCTTTGTGTTTCAGATGGTTGATAAGCTTGGGGCATCTTTCAACTCTGATAGCTTTTGAATGGGCAGTGAGGAGATTACGGCGTCTCCTAACGTAGGACTTCATCCCAAGGTCTTCGTTGATTGCTCTGCTGATAGTTCTGCGACTCACATTGCACTTATTTGCCAGTTTCGACATCGACTGATTTGGGTCTGCCTTTATCTACCTTTTTAGTCCCACCAGGAAAGTTTTTGTGCGCTTTCGATCACTATGAGTACTGTGCCGACTTACACTCGGCATCGAAATTAGCCACAACCCGATAGACAGTCGTTTTTGCATAGCCAGTACTCTTAACAATGTCCAGAGGAGAATTCCCAGCGCGTCTCATTTCGCATATAGTTATTCTTAGTGCTAATTCCGCCATATTAAAACAAATTTGAGTAAATATAATTATGCTATCTTGCAATAAAGTGTTTAAGGATCCTTAGTAAAAAAAACCGTAATCATATGATCAAAAAAAAAATATTAGCATTTTAAATTAGTTCCAATTTATCTGCCCGACCCTGTATATTGTGTGTATTTCGGTAGTATATGTAAATAACAACATAAGCATAGTAAAGCACATAAAGCATAGAAAACACAGTAATAATAACATAAAGTTCGTAAAATAAGGTAGCTACTTGCAAGCTCTACAGAATTCTATTATAATCTCCTATTTTTACAGTTATTGAAATGCGCAAGGATGCGCTCTCTGTCAATGTTTCTCAGCAAATCTTTTTCAAAGGATATGAGGCAGAGTGAAGTCAGTCTCTCTGTTGACATCAAAGATCGCATTCTTGTTTTGATGCGCTTTCAACGGTTACTGAGGTCTGTGGGATGGTAAGGAGCAATTTTAATACTCTATGCACTGATGGAAAAATATCCCTGTCATATTGTTCGAATAATTCTGAAAATCCAAGATCTTCGGTAGGGAGACGTCGCTGAATGTAGTTCTTGAATATTTCCATCTCACTCTCCTTTACCAAAACACCAAACAGTGGACCTAGCTGTTTCAGCGTCTCACTGTCCATGAATGATTCTGATGACGTGCTACACACTGCAGCAGCTTTCATCACTGCACATTGAGCATTTCCAAATCGAGCACGGAGTTCTCCTCTAATATGCCCCAGCAACTGTCGGAGTACCAAATCAAAATCTTCCACTGTACCCACACAGAAAAAAAACGACTCGACGAACGGCCGATTTTCAACACATCCTCTTTCCCGCCGAGATTAAAACACTGAATTACAGTTACAAAAAATAAATTAGAAATGTATTTCATGACAAGGAAAACAAATTTCCTTTCAAATTTCGAACAGACACGAAGTAATTGATATTTTTTCAATTATTAACAAAATATTAAAATGGCTGACTTGTTTACAAAGAAACCTAAGTGCATTATGATGGAGTTAATCTCGTAATTTAATTACGAACCGGGTTGAAATAATGACATTATTTAGAAAGCCATTCTTAACATAGGGGGAAGCGTGGGGGGGGGGCCTTGTAAACTATTCTGTACTTTTACCTAACAATGTAATAAACAAAAGATATCATAAAAATTGAATTTAACTTGAAAATCTTATCTAAAAAATAGCTCGGTCTGTAAACTGCACAAGTATCAAAAAGATAACACAATAAGTCTTTTTTTTTTGTAAAGACGGGCTACTTTTCGTTAAGTTTTATTTTCTTTAAACAAAAAATGTTAGTTGTGTTGTTATTTATTGTTTTGTTGAAAAAGTTACAACAATAAATGAATAGAGTTCTTCAAGAAAAATTCCAAACAAATGAGACTAGTTTTTGCTTCTTTAAAAAGAAACTTAATGTAGATAAATCGATTTCATTTGCTTCAATAAATATTTATTTAAAAAATATTTATTTACAAATATTGGAGGATGGATTAGCCTCTTAAGTGAACCCCACGATTTTCAGTTATTTAAACATCCAAAGATTAATAATTTAAAAAATGCTATTAGTAATTTTTTTTTCTAAAAACACATTTCAAATTTCTTTAAAATAGAGTTAACAAAAAAGAAAAGAAATATATGCACTTACATTTATGTTGGTCAAAATTTCCGCTAGTCTTTCTAAGAGTAGTTGTCTCTAAGAAAATGAAAATATAACTAAACTGTTTTAATAACCAAGAATCTTTTTTTATTATTATACTTTTATTCTATCTCCCTATCCACTCTTTATTTATTTTGACATTTCTTTTCACTATTAGTTCACACAGACATGAAAAATCAAAATCAAAGAAAGAACTGGCCAAAGTCTTCGACTTCCACTTCTCACATATGTGTGAAAAAAACATTGGATTAACTAATTCACTTAATACCACCCTATTTCACAAGCCTTTTTTTGCTCGCCTCTTGTACTTGGGGTTTATACCCTAACAATGCTGTTTTTTCTTTGGGTGAAATCTGGGATTTTTTTCTATCTTAATTTCAAAAATTTTGAATGTAATATTCACAATTTTTTAAATTAATAGTTGCAACTGACAATAAAAAGAAAAAAACGTATTTGAGATTCGTGATAAAATACAAAAATAATTTTAAAAACTAATTCCCAGTTTCATTTGAAAATAATTTAGGTTGCTAGTATTCATTTCTATCTTTTGAATGAAGACAACATTTTCTTTTATAAATTAAAAAAATATCTTTAAAAGAAGCTGGCAGAACATTCATTTTGTGTTTATATTACATCATTTGGATTATAATAATTTAATTGATAATTTATAATATTAAATAGTGTGAATTAACAACATTTAAAAATATATATTTGGTAAGTTGACAAAAAAAGACAGATACACTGACAATCTCTTTCACCAAGCAGGAAACAGGTGAAAAGCATCGAGGCTTTGTTTCCCTCACCACTTGATCTGAAACTAGCGAAGTTATGTTTGAGTTTGAGAACGCGTACATTTTAATTTTTTCCTTTTTACAAGATAACATGAATTTAAATCATATTTAGATGTTATTATAGTCAATAGTTTTATTTTAACTGGTAGTTTAAAATCCGTAAATATTTATTATGGTATCATTAGTACCAGGAATGAAAAATTAAGTTTTAAACAAAATAAAATCCAAAGAAGCGTTTTTGAAATCGGAAATTATGTTAAAAATTGGTGGGAGGTCCCCTCTTCGTGGGTGGCCCAGGGCCCCAGCCCCTTGGCCCCTTAATCCGGCCGTGCTGTAAAATATATTACACAAAAGTAAATAATGGTTCATAATAAAGAAGTATACTTGACTACGAAATTTAAGAGTATTTATATTTATAATATTTTTGGATCACAAATTTCAGGGGGTGCAAATGTAATTGCAAAGGGGCCTTGCCCCCCCCCCCCCCGCCCGGCACCCCATGGCTACGTGGGGGCACTGTCTCGTATTAAACAGTGTTTTCAAGAGTCGACGATTACCTTGAAAAAGGGTCGACCAAAAAACGTCTCGGTAAAAAAATCCAACCTTTTTCTCCTTTTCATTAGTTTCTTTTCTTTTGAGTATGTAGCTTGAGTAAATAGAAAAAAATCCTTTTTTATTTTCAATCTAATCAAAAAAGAGATTCCTTATCCCCTCTGTTTTCTTTTATTTTGCTTTAGTAATAAACGTCTTCCTGTTCTCAGAAATGATGGCTACTTTGCCAATCTTATTAAAGTATATATATATATATATATATATATATATATATGTGTGTGTGTGTGTGTGTGTGTGTGTGGGTGTGTGTGGGTGTGTGTGTGTGTGTGTGTCTGTAAGATTATTGGGAGATAACCCAAGCAGAGTGCTCGATTATTTCGTATATTAAGAAAAATAAAAAAATAACAGCGTAATATTTATTTATATATGTATTACAGAAGACCAGAACAACATCGGTACCGTCGGTTTCAAATCCAAACAAAGGGAACCTATAATTGTTCTCCTTTACCGGACTCTCTTCAGCGTTTGTTTATGTGTGCCTCTCCGGAAAATGGTCGCAATACGCGTGAGTCGCCATTTTACGGGGAGGCAGACGTAAACAGAGGCTGGAGAAAGTCCGGTAAAGAACAACTATAGGTCCCTTCTGTTTGGAGTTGAAACCGACGGTACCGATGTTATTCTGATCTTCTGCAATACATATATAAATTAATATATATATATATATATATATATATATATATATATATATATATATATATATATATATATATAATTAAATATGAAGGTGAGAATTCCGAGGCAGGAGCAATGCAATGTTGAAAAACCGGAAAGTGGAATAAAAATGAACAAAAATAAATGACAAGAGACTGTAAATCTCAGATCAATTCATTTATATTTCAAAATCAAAATATAAAGACAGTAAATTATAAAATTTGAAATTTTGAAATTTGAAATATTTAAATTTTGAAATATAAATGAATTGATCTAAGATTAACCGTCTCTTGTCATTTATTTTTGTTCATTCTTATTCCACCTTCCGGTTTTTCAACATCGCATTGCTTCTGCCTCAAAATTCTCACCTTCATATTTACTTGCAATGCTTCAAGCAAACTACCATTTCCTTTTATACATATATATATATATATATATATATATATATATATATATATATATATATATATATATATACAATGTTCTGCGAAGGTAAACCTAAGGCAAACCATAAATAATTAGATTAAGACCAAGTAGCAAGAGTTATGGAACTGTTGTTGAAACAATAAATTATACCAACTGCAGACCACCTTTGAAGAAGGTCACCTAAATTGTGGATATACAGGAAAGGAGGAAGTAATCATGTCCAGGCTTCCCAAAGGCCATACACACATAACCCATTTGTAGATGGTAATAAATAAAGAACCAGCAAATGTGTATTGCATGCCATGAACTATACACTGTGAAACATATCTTGATAAACTGTCATGACCTGAGGCCAATCCATCTCAAATACTATCAATAAATGGTCTAAACGAATTCTGCAGCTAAACCAGAACAAGTATATTTTAATCCGTAACAGAAATCGGGTTATACAATATATATATATATATATATATATATATATATATATATATATATATATATATATATATATATATATATATATATATATATATATATATTACTAATGGAGATTTGGTATCTGTCTCTCTGAAGCCGAAACTTTACTATTCGTTCCATATATGAAGCTGCAACTATGCTATTACTAAGTTTTTAATGCTAAATTCAGTTTATTGTACTATTTCAGACTAATATACTATCTTTTAATGCTCAATTTGGGGGTTGGGTATGGTGTAGTTTCTGTTCTGTTGGCATGATATCATTCTCCCAGACATTAACTTTTTTCTTTTATTTGGTGGGTGGGAGTAATGTAGTATCTGTTTTGTTGTCACCATGCCATTCCTCAGAGGCATTACCTCCTCATTTGAGAAGGGGCAGTGTAATATATGTTCGTTTGACATATATATTAGCAAAAATATGCTTCCTCCGGTCGCATATTCTTTCTAATATATATATATATATATATATATATATATATATATATATATATATATATATATATATATATCATATGAAATTATCCTGTTGGATTTTCAAAATTAGACCAAAATATTCTTTAAGCTGACAAATGAAACTTTGCTTCTGATGAGCTAATTTTCATTTGTTATTGTTGTACCATGTTATTGGCATTATAATAACATACTTCTTTACAATTTATTTTAAAAATTACTTAGTCCGGCTCATACAATCAGCTGATAGGAACCATTCTTAATTAGTCACCGAAAAGTAAAATATATTTTAAAAAAAACTCATATTTTTAATTGAGGAATATAATAAGAGTTTTTACAACTAGAATTTTATTTCTTTTTCTATATAAGTTTAAAAAATGTGAAAACAAAGATTAAAATCTAAAATGACTTCATTGCATTCTGAGCAATGCTGAGTAGGTACAGATATATATATATATATATATATGTATATATATATATATATATATATATAAGGTTAATACAACAAAAGATATAAGAGGCATCTAATATCTTTAATTAGTGAACATCCGGATAAAAATGAAGCTCAATATACTGGATAGAGCATTAATAGCACTAAATAAAGTGGAAGAATAAAATAAGGTGCGAATCAAATTTTATTACAGTTCAATGTTCATATCAAATATCTTTCCTGGAGCTATTTTAAACTTTTTGACTTGGATGAACTGTATAGATTTACAAAAAAGTATGTTTTGGGCCGATATATTTAATGTTTTATATACCTTTATGTATTTTCATATATATTTTTTTATATATTTTCAAAGTTTAATTTTTATTACCTGCAGTAATGTCATTGCGGTAATGGTCCTCTGAGGAGAAGATTTTCTTTGAAAACTCATGAGTTAAGGACTTTAAAGTACTTTGTCTGAACATTGAACTGTAATAAAATTTGATTCGCAACTTATTTTATTCTTTCACTTCATCTATTGCTATATATATATATATATATATATATATATATATATATATATATATATATATATATATATATATATATATAGTATAAAAATATAAAAATATATTCATGGCAAGTAAGCTACACAGAAATGTTCATGCTTCTTCTCAGAGGAAATCATCAGACGAATCATACCTTCCCAGAAGGTTACAGAATAAGACAAAAGACATCTGAAGAAGGCCAGAGAGTACAACAGCCGAAATGTTGTAAACATGACAATAACCAAGATGAGGATAACAGTCCGAAACATGTAAATAAGTTGTTTTTTCACAACGTTTCGGCCGATGTAACCTCTGACATTATTCAGGTATACCTTTCGACCTTGGGAATTTTTATATCGAAACTCAAGAACCTATACGGAATTTCAAACTGAACCCTGTATTTAGCCAGAAAAGTTAATTAATTATTAAGTTATTTTTAATTAGTATCGCTTGTAGTGAGGATTAAACCATCAACCCACAGAAGATTGTCACTTAGAACTGATTGTTAATTCGAATAATCCATTTAATACAAATTATCAATTCTTATCTCAAAAATTCTGAAACAAAAAAAAAATATATGAAAATTAAAAATGTATAAAAAAATTGAAAAGTTGTATCTGGCATAAAATGGCCCAAGAACGGGTTGATATGCCATAAACTTAACAATCAACCAACCTGTAATAAAAGAAAATGAGAGCATGATATACAGGGTGTCCATAACGTCTCTTTATAAGTTAAATTTTTTTTTAATTCTGTCTTCCCTTGAGGAGTAGCCATTTTATAGGGGTTCACTTAACAGTTGTCTTTCTATTAACAAAATATCTGCCATACAAAATCTTATTGTTATTATTCTTCAATAAACCCTGATTAAAAAAAAATCTGGTCAAGATAGCTCACCAACTTTCTTCGTAATAATTTTTTTCATTGTAAAGAGACTTTATGGACACCCTGTATATAATATGAACTTTTATTCAGGTTACAATGAACAGATACCAACATAGATAACTATTTACATATCCACTAACGAGTTCTCATTTAAGGGAGATTATCTTCAATAAGAGAGGTGACTTATGATTTTACTGATTACGTTATGTACATTTGGAATCGCTTTAACTCACTTTGATAAATTATGCTTATTCTCTTGTGTTTTTTTTTTCCTTTTTGAATTTTATTTACTTTTTTTCTTTAATTCTCTTTTCGTTATTATTTCTCTCTCGCGCGTATGCTATCTCGTTCCCTCTCTCTCGCTCACGCTCACTCGCTCTCTTACTCTTATTCACTCTCTCTCTCTCTCTCTTTCTCTCTCTCTCTCTCTCTCTCTCTCTCTCTCATACTCTCGTTCTTTCTCTCGCTCCCACTCTCTCTCACCCTTTCTCTCTCTCACACTAACTCTCTCTCTCTTTCTCTCACTCACTCGCTCTCTCGCTCTCTCATTCACTCCCTCTTCCTCTTTCTCTCTCTCTCTCTCTCTCTCTCTTTCTCTCTCTTTGTTGTTTATTTCTTTTCTTATCTTATTTTCTGTTTCCCCTCCAGTGTTTCGTCTTATTTCTTTAATCTCCGTAATTTTTCTTTTCTTCCCTCCATTTGGCCATTACCATCATCTTTGAGCTTCGTTTTCAATTCATCCTGATTTTTGTCAATTATTTTAATATTTCAAAAAAAAAAAGAAAAGAAACGACAACAAAAATGAAGAAAATAATTGCAAAGAAAAAAAACAAAAAAAACAAAAAAACAAACAGACACAATTTTTCCACCCATAAAAATCGCTTATAATTTTCATAAAAAAAAGAATTTGTTTTGCCAATTCAACCTTCAATTTCTCACAATTTCGTTTTACTTTTCTTACTTTTTCCTCAACTATTTTCATGCAATCTCAAAGAAATATATTTTCAGATATTTATCTGCGTTTCACTTTTCTTGACGTATCAGGTCGTATGGGCAGCTGTGGATATCGTTAATCTTGCGAAGTTCTTTTTTGGCTTTCTGACTCAACCTAAGTTCTCCATTAGTTCTACTTTTGACCCAGATAAAGCCATTTGAACCAACAGGGGCCGCGAAAGACAAGAGAAAAAATATATCCCCAATTGGGTGTGGGAGTGGATTGTGAATGATGAAGTGGTGTGTAGATAATCAATCAGTGATGGGCAAATTTCCAATCCAAGGAGATTTCAAATTTGCTCAAATTTGAAATCATAGGAAATTGGTCAGATACTAAGTGGCTTTTCGGGGGTGAATGAGGGGAGGGGTCTGATAGTAAGTGGATAGTTTTTTCTTCCGGTCTTTCTAAAACTTTGCTCGATAATAAATAATGTAAAAGAACTGAAACGGAAATAATTTTGGTGAAAAACGAAGTATTTTTTTTTTAGGAAAAATGGTTTGAAATATGAGCAGCTCATTAGGATCGGGAGTTAAGTGCAATTTGTCCTCTCTTTTTGCGCTCCTCAATTCATCACCTGATCCGATTATTTGATCCGATCATTTGGCTTTGTTACAATTATCTCCCTTTGTTATTACCTCCCTTCCTTTCGCAGGAGGGTGTGTAGGGTTAGCCCAATGGTTACTCTCACAAAATATGGAACCAGCAATGCCAAGTTTAAGTTCTATCTACCCCCATTTTTTGGTGCTTCTACAGAATTTGGAATCGAACCAAACCGACTTTTTTTATATTGTAAGTTTGGCATTATAGAGCAGGAGAAAAGTTATTTCATTGTTTGTTTTATGACTAATTTTTAAAAAATTTAATTACAGTTACTAATATTTAAAAATATAAGTTAATGAAAAGAAAAAAAGAATCTGTCCAAAAACTAAAATAAAATAACTGTAAGTTTTCTAAATTTAATTGTATTTGTTTGTAAATTAAGAGATCAAAAAACAATCAGCAGCAGCAGCAGTATCAACGTCCCCCCCCCCCGCTCTCAAGTCCAACCCTTCCTCACTGTGGTAGTGGCAACATGGTAGTGTCAGAGCTACTGGCCTAATAGGGCTCTGGTGAATATCCAGGAGTCAACATCAGGATCCGTCATCTTCTGGTCGTCTCTGCCTCTGCATGATGCAGCAAGCAAGAAAACGTCGGGCTCAGAACCGCACATCCATAGAGTGAAGATAACAATGTTGTTTCTGCTCATATGCAGCCACCATTTCTCTTTGTATACAACCATTGAGCCTTGCTACTCTGGGTGTTGGAGGTAAAAACTTTGAATCCTGCATCTATGACGAGAAAAATTTTTTCGTTATAGTTATTATTATTATTAAATATAAGATCAATAAGTTTATTAAACGACTACAATTAGTCGCATGTGGACAACACAAATTGATCTAAGTGACCTGAGTTTGACATGCCTGTGTTTGCTGTTGCATTCATTTATATACTGAAGCTGAGCACTGAACACTTTCTGACGCAATTTCTCCTATTTCCTCAGAAAATGGCTTGAACTGTGTTGTAGAAAAACTTTTCTCACGTGCATTCAGGTATCCTGTTTATACCGTGACGCTCCGGAGGGTACGGGGTAATTGCCGTCATTCATTTCCACTGACATCCATCCTCAAGACAAAATAAAAGAAAATCTAAAACTGACAAAGAATAGATCCGTCTGGATCGTTTTTCCGTCGCAGGCATACAATTTCAAATCAATTTCCAGGAAGCTGTTTCCGATTCATTCCAAGATAGATACTGAGAATATATTTGTCCGCCTCTCTCCCCAAGTTTTCTCTCCCCAAGTCGTCTCTCCCCAAGTTTCTCGGCATATCAAAATTGAACGTTGTGGTCATCAGAAAGACTAAATAGAAATGTCAAATTATAGCTCTTACGGGAAATGTGTATGATAGGAATGTGTATATCAAAGGGTTTTGTTTGGAGTTCAGTGTGGTAGCCAGCATTCGCCACCAGCTTCTTCAGCTTCTCGTGACTCTCCCCTATTTTGGCCCTTTAATCCTTACATTCCTAGAGCGAATGTTTCAGACAAAGAATTGCTGTTTTTTGGGTGTCAGCTATTGTTTTGAGTTGGTAATGTGTGGAGATTTTCAGTCCTCTCAAATATGCATCATGATTCAACTATCAATCTTTCCAACCCTTATCCTCAACGGTTTTTAGATTTGATAGGTGAAGACTCACTAGTAAGAAAAAGACATTAAAAAGTTGCCATCTTTGTAGCATTGAGTATTTCAAGTGTGACAGACTGATGGAGCCCTTTATAGGTATACATGGACGTATCTAAAAAGTTGCCATCTTTGTAGCATTGAGTATTTCAAGTGTGACAGACTGATGGAGCCCTTTATAGGTATACATGGACGTATCTAAAAAGTTGCCATCTTTGTAGCATTGAGTATTTCAAGTGTGACAGACTGATGGAGCCCTTTATAGGTATACATGGACGTATCTAAAAAGTTGCCATCTTTGTAGCATTGAGTATTTCAAGTGTGACAGACTGATTAAGCCCTTTATAGGTGTACATGGACGTATCTAAAAAAGTTGCCATCTTTGTAGCATTGAGTATTTCAAGTGTGACAGACTGATGGAGCCCTTTATAGGTATACATGGACGTATCTAAAAAGTTGCCATCTTTGTAGCATTGAGTATTTCAAGTGTGACAGACTGATGGAGCCCTTTATAGGTGTACATGGACGTATCTAAAAAAGTTGCCATCTTTGTAGCAAAATGAAGAGGAGAGATTTGCTAAAAGCTTGTAACATTTTTAGATACGTCCATGTATACCTATAAAGGGCTCCATCAGTCTGTCACACTTGAAATACTCAAATTAAATGAACGCACTTTATTATAGATGTGATTAAACATGTCCAGAAGAACCTCCAGTACTTCTTCAGATTAGTACCCGAGCTAACTTTGACTCCGACCCTGACCTTAACCTTAACTCTGACCCTAACCCTAAATGGGGTCAAAGTTAGCTTGGGTCTTAATCTGGAGAAGTACTGAACCTCCATCCAGCAGTTGGCCTGTCATGCATAAGTTTTAAATAGGATTTAGTCTCTCATATTTGATGTAAATACAGAAAACAAAATATTTATGCACTATATTATCTTATACCTAGCTAAAATATGTAACCAGAAAAATACATGATAAATAGAACGAATATCTAAATGATGAGGAAAATTCTAAAAGTTTTTCAACCTTTATTCTAATATAATAACGAGAATAAAGTGATTTTTTGAAATGCGCGTACATATGGGAAAACGTTGTTAAGTGTTGATTTTCAGAGCTTAATTATAATGTTTAAAATTTTAATTAATTATGTCATAGATTTTATAATGTAACTGTTTGTTACTGAACAGCCGATTGTGAAAATTTCTTGCTGACGTACGCTACCTCTCCCTCCCACATACACAGAGAATAGGAGGCAATGCCTGGGAGGATGGTCTCATGACAATAGAACAAAAACTACAGTACTCTCACCCCCCCCCCCCAAAAAAAAAAGATGAGGTAATGCCTTGGAGAAGGGTATCATGACCACAGAACAGATACTATACTACCTCGCCAAGGAGAAGGTAACGCTTGGGAAGATGGTTTCATAATGAACGAACATATACTACACTACCCCCTCAAAGGAGAAGGTAATTTCTGGGAGGATGGTCTCATGATAACGGAATAGATACTACATTAAGCCCCCTGCTCTGAATTGAGCATCGAAAGATAGTACAATAGTATATTAATAGAAGTAATAGTATAGTTTAGTATAGTAATAATAGAATTACAATAGTACATTTAGAGAATTAATAGTATAGTTTAGTATAGTAATAGTAGAATTACAATAGTACATTTATAGAATTAATAGTATAGTTTCCACATCAGACAGACAGGTACTAAATATCCATTAGTAATAGATATAAATGTATATAGTGAGAAAAAAAAATTCTTTCAGGTCGATAAGAGAAGGAAAAGAAAAAATGTCCCAGCAACAAAAAACTACAGAATTGCAATAGCGTCGTATTATATTCAAATTGTCCATAAAAGAACCCTATGTTTGGGAAATCAACACTATTAGAAAGTAAAGTTGGTTTTTATTTTCCTATTAAATCATTTTCAAAATTTCTAAATAGCAAGTGTCCAAATATTTACTTACAAAAGTGAAAGTAATTATATTTGCAGTAGATGTCGGGGTGTTGCCCACCCAATCGATCGTCAAGCTGAGGCTCATATGAATGTAAATGCCACCCACCTTCTGCTATTTGGGCGACATGTTGAATGCTAGTGGTGGTCGTAGATGCAGTATCACTGATCGCTATTGTTTTGCATGGGGAAGGGTTAGGAAGCAGCTGCCAATCTTTACATCCGGGCACATTTCCTTCAAGATTCGGGCAAAGTCTTTTTGGTCTATGTTTGCTCTGTCATCTGGTATCACATTGAGACATGAGTTCAAAACATTTCTGATCTGCAACAGCATGCTATAATCAGGTGGATGTGCAGCTGCCATCTAGATTTAAAGATCACGTGTTCTTCAGAAACTTGGTACAGTAAAACTCATACACTATGAAGTGCATAGGCTATGAACTTCCTACGCCATGAACAAAATTAAATATGAACTTCTTACGCTATGAACTAAGCTTAGCAATAAAAAAAGCAAATTATAAAGTTAACTGATATATTTCTATAAATTAATATATTTAACGATATTTTTGTCGATATACTAACGAACGTACACCGTTTTTAAAGTCGTAGAAATAAATACAGAATCGCTTGTTACATTCTTGGAAGAAAAGAGTTGCTTTAATAACTACGATATAGAGATGGTTCGTGCTCTACAAAGAAAAATGTTCATTAAGAAAATTGAACTGAACAAAGTATCCAAATTTTGACAAAACATAAAAGACTCAATGAAATCATTGAACGGGAAGGATTTTGAAAATAATGAGGATATTCAATAATTTTAGTGCAATCATATACATGCAGTCTATTAACAATTTTTTTTAAATATTAAGACATTTAGTGCCTATTTGTGTTGATCAATAGTCTCTTTTCTAATACATCCATTTTGTTTACATATAGTTTCTTTAATTATCCTCATAAAATATTACTACAGTTGGTCAAGCCTATGCTCATTTTCTATATATTTTAATGAAGAAAAATTGTTCAAGGTCATCTAATTTATACTAATTTATTCTACACTATGAACAAATCAAAAGTTTATAGCGTAGGAGTTTTACTGTATTGGTGAGGTTAAGCGCTCAACATCTCAGGTAGTTAACCATGTACAGCGTGCTACTTCATACATTAACTTATAACGCATCTGAATATCATGGTAGACCGAGGAAGACCTGGATCGAGTGCGTAAGAAGCGATATGACGGCATGCAAACTGACATTTGGACCGAACTGCATGAAAAACAGGTGTGAATCGTTGCCTGGTGTTTCCTGGTCTGGAGTCCAGGATACTTGCAGCACCATAAATACCAAAATCGGAAGAAGAAAATGTCGCACTTCAGTTCGAAATACCATTTTTAGATGCATCCATGTATCTATATAAGAGGCAATGTCCGTCTGTCTATCCATTCGTCCATCGGTCACTTAAGTTCGAAATCAACTTCAAAATGTGGTGGGTGATGATATCTTCTGTACCTTACAGCCCCTTTCTCACAGAAGAAACATTGCTAGTCTCTCTTCATTCTATTGTTATTTCTATAGAAGTTGCTCGACTGAGCTCCAATCTCTGGTTCCTCCTCATAAGACATTCACAGCAAGAACTCGTCTCTACCACAACGAAAACAGTTTCCTTTCTTCCTTCGTGTGTCTAGCATGAGGCGAATTTTAAACAAACAAAACTTCTTCGCAAGGGCTTCAGGTCTGTAGAACACATTAGCATGGACTATTTCCCTGCAGATGACAATATGGTCGTCTTCAAATCCAATGTCAATAGATTCCTGTCATGAACCATCTTCACAAGTATTCGAACTTGATCCTTTCATAAAGTTGTTCATCTCTCAACTGACAATCCTCCCATCTCATTGACCCTTATCCTGATGTGGCTTATGGCTTTGATAAACACACAAATTGAATAGGCGTATCCTAAGAATATCGGTTTTTGTTTTAAACATGAAGTAATTTGAAACCAATATATTTTAGAGATCTAGTATAAAACCGTGTTAAACCTAAAGGTTTTCAAAATCTGTTCAGATTTATTTGCTTAAATAATTCAATCTTTTGTGGTACTTATAATCATTGAGTACACAAATGTTCAGTGAAATTACATGAGAATTATACGATGGATGTGTAATGTGAGTCTTAAAGACAGACTTAGTTCTAATAATCTCAGAGGGAGATGCAATCTGGAGAGTATAGGGAGATGTGTGTAGAACAGTAGACTTCGATGATATGGCCAAGTTGAAAGAATGAAGGAGAGTTCTTGGTTCAGTAGATGTAGAACACTGAAGTTATAGTAAATCTTACTTTTTTTACTACAACTTTTACACAGTGATCCTGTTCCATAATATATTTCGAGGTAAAACCTCTTTATCAATAGTGTGTGATTCAGATCACCTGAAACTCGTGTTGACTCGATTAAATTTTTTTACATCACTTTGTTTTTGACTTCCTTCTCAACACCGACATATTTGCATTTCTTGCATTGTGATAGCCTTCTATGACTCCTCTATATATATATTACACGCAATGCTTCAAACAAACTACATCTTCATATATTTCATTTTAAGTATTTAGTTCTTATGTTTGAAAAGGTTTTGCCAATTTTTAGAAAAATCGTTTCGATAAATCGGTAAATCATCTATCTATATACTCTTAAAAATTATAGAATTAAAAAAAATGTCTGTATTTAGTTATTAAAGAACGAGTGCAGATTTTGAGGTGGCTAGTCGGACAGATATGTTTAGTATACCTTATGGAGTCATCATGCTAATTTTGCACGATTATATTGCATTTTTGCATTTAGCTGCCCCACTAAGGGCCTATCCTACTTAAAATAGCCCCAAATTTATTTAAAATTTTATTTTTCTCATAGATATATTAATGTACAAATTCATTGGTAGAGGGAAGTGAGAGAACAAAAAGCAACAACCCTTCTAAATAATATACCGCCCACTGTTTTCCGGTTTGTTCATAACCAAAAACAAGCAGGCCAATCCCTAAATGCGAGTAGGATCTAAATTGAGGCTAAAAGAATTAGGAATAAGTTTTTCTTAGCTAGAAGGATAAGGACGTACTTTCTGGTTAGTTCGGGAGCTTCTTTTTTTATTGGGCATCCCGTAGAGCTATGGGGAAGGTTGTGGTTCTACATATCCGTGCCATTTCAGTTTTTTTCTTAAAGGAAAACTTGAAGTGTATTTGCCTTGCATACACTTGTCTTGGTACTTGAATCCAAGGAAATTTAATTGAATATGTTTTTATCGTTTAAAATGCTTTTAACATTGAGTTTCTTTTATTAGATCCGTGTCTCCAAAAGAAATGTTCACAATTCCTCTCATTACGAATCTGTTCTTATTTTGCTATACAGTAAAAGATATGTTTTATCTGACTCGTTTCATGTAAAAGGATTTATTCACTTTGAAAAGTTTCGACAGAATTATCCCTGTTTGATAAGCACAAACACCTTTTAGTCTGTTCACTTCCACCATTACAACTAACAATAGGTTATTATAAAAGCTGTGGAAACCAGTATCTGGGCTTTGTAAGGCAGCTTGACAATGGTACCATGCTAGTGAGGGATGAGTGGTTGAAATTAGAGGTTTCTATATCAACATTGGATTCTGTACTTTTATCATAGTAAAATGGTCACTCAGTCGATGGTATAGTGTCTCTGTGTGCCATGTGTATGCTTTCCTTTGAACATGTACTACTGAAAATGTGGCATTATCCAAGTTGTTGGAACTAGTATATAGGCTTTGTACAGCTTTGTGGGCCAATAATAGATCCTTGAGGCATGCGCGTGTTAATACTATGTACTTCAGACTTTTGCACATCAACAACTTTTTATAGACTAATCAGAGAGAAAGGATTTGACGGCTGAGAAGATATTGCCAGATATTCAATAGGTAGCAAGTTTGTGAAACAAACCTTTGTGCCAGACCATGTCAAATCATACCATATCTTTGATATGTTGAGAGCTATCGCCCTGGAAATATTGCCTCCATCGGTAGATTCACTGATTCTATGCGATATTACAGTCAGCACGTCAGGTGTTAACCTTGCAAATCAAAATCCATATTGCTCATCTCAAAGTAGATTGTTTTGCTGAGTTGATTGCCAACTTCTTGATTTATCAAACAACTTATTCATCATGTACAGGAGGCTCATCGGACTATACTAAGATGCAGAAGACCAATCTCCAGTATTTTTGAATACTGAGCAAACTGAAATTTTTCAAGGAGATGGAAAGCAAAGATTGAACAGCTTTGTCTTAATAGGAGCTAGTTCCGTTAGCAGAATATTATGCACAATAGTACAGTGTTATATTTTAGCAGTATCCACTTAGCATTGCCCATGTGCAGATACATTGCTGGTCGGAAATAATTTCAAATATAGTCATGTTTACAATTTTTGCCTTGAAATAAAAGTTAAAAATAACATGTGCAATATGAGGTCAAGTAATAAATAATCTGTTAGTGCAGTGGTGTTTTCTTAAAAAAAACTACTTTTTGACACTGCGTTTCTTTCTGTAAAATGGCAAATAGCTTTAACGAATCGAAACAAATTCTTTTTATTCAATTATTTAAAAGTTTCAATAAATGTTAAGTTTTCACAAAATCTAAAACCACATTGAAATATTCCTTCGATTTCATCTGAGGTCACTGGGGGCAATTATCGGATAGGTCCACAAAATAACTGAATAAATATTAGAACGTAAAGAAACGGAATTAATTGTTTTAAATAGATTTTCTTCATTTTAGAAAACATAAATAAACTAAAACAAAGAATATCCCAGTGAATAATGTATTTGAAAAAGGGTATCAACATTTAAATAATTATTTTCATTATCATTTTAAGATTTAAAATAATTAAATAAAAACGAATTCGTTTCGATTCGTTGAAGCTATTTGTCGTTTTACAACTGCTGGAAGATCATTTTTATACATAAAGACTACGAAAGTATTCATTTCTCGCAATATTTTTTAAAGAAATATGTAATACTTAGCTTGTGTAGGAATTTCTTTCTCAAAATAATACTTTGAACACATTCATTTGTTCCATAAGTATCACGAGCACTTTCGATTCTTCGTTGAATAATCTTCAGGTGACAAAAGATGATTTGACCAAGAATCAAAGTGCTCCTAATACTTATGGAACAGTCATTAATTATTTTTTTGATTTTGACACAAAAAAAAATTATTAGAAAAATCGAAAAAATAAAAAATGTATGATACAAAAAGAATATTCTGTTATGTTTAACAATATTTGCTTTTATATATATTAAAAGAATACCCGTCAAAAGACGGGTAAAATGAATTATCCAAACAGAACAATGTTGCACCACTTTTATGTCCCCTTATGAAGATTAAAATCAAGATATAATGATATATCTAGAATCCTTATTCTAATTTTGATCAAAATCCATTACATGATTTGGATTCTAGAAAATGTCTCAAATTCAAGGCTTAAGCTTAAGAGGTCTTCAGAAGAAATTGAAATTCAAGGAATCTTGCTTAATTGGTGTCTAATGACTATGGATCAATTTCAATACAAATCTGATATATTTGAATATTCAAATGGGAGGTTATACCCATTTTATGCCCCTATAAACACTTTGAAAATACTCCAACGAAACTGAAATTTGGGGAATCTTTATTAAGTGATGTTTAATATCTATTGTTAAAATTTCACAAAAAAATTATCTGTATTTGAATTTTCACAAAGGGTTTCCACGTCCTCTTTACTCCCCTTTGCATAAAACTAAAGTTTATCTGCTTTCCCAGGCACTGCGAGACACGGGTCAGCTAGTATATATATATATATATATATATATATATATATATATATATATATATATATATATATATATATATATATATACATACACACACAGTGAAACACTTGAAATGTACTGATTGAATGGTCATTCAAATTTTAGCTGTAAATATTTTTGGATGAGATAAGTCTTCATTGGATTTTGGAAAGCACCCAAAATTAGGAATCTTTTGAAGAATTCTTTAACATAATTTTGAACAATATTTATTGCCTGATAGGGAATCACTGCCCGGGCACGATACTTGTGAAATCGATCATGTGCGAATTAGTAGAAGAAAGTTTAGATTTGACTCATCATCAAATCAGTTTGTTCAGTGGGTTGTGGTGAAGGGGAAGGGTGATGGGGGATAATGTTGACAAAGGTGTGTGCTTTCTCTCCCTCTCTTTCTCTCTCTCCCTTTAACCCACTCTCTTTCTCTTTCTCTCTCTCTCTCTCTGATTGGTCTTGTTACATCATTAACAAGTGGCATTATCTCTTTTTATAATTGGTGCTTTGGAGATGGTAATTGAGGCCCAAACTTTCATAGGTATGTATGGTGGTGCTTCGTTGTTAGCCAATCATAAACAATTTATGGTGAAGGGAACAATTTTTTTTTAATTTTTTATTTTGTCTATTTTACGGCATACCAACTATTTTATGCTTATTTAATTTTTGAACACAATATCTATTATTATTATTGTTATCATCATCATCATCATCATCATCATCATCATCATCATCATTATCATCATCATCATCATCATCAATTTTCGTCTTGTCTTATGCTGAGGTTAGACGTTTCGTGAATGACTTTCAACTTTTCCTGTCTGTTGCCATTTTGCTTGTGTCGCTCGCCAGGATCAGGTTGTCATCAACTGATCTCGTCCATATCTGAAGCATCCTACCGCATGACTTCAGGCCATTAGCATTGATGTGGGATACACTTTGGGCCATTTTGGATAACTGACGATGGGTGACGTGGCCGTACCAGTCATTAACACAAGTTGCTATTCTAACCAAGAGAAAATGTTTGGTTGGTCATCTTGCAGTATAGTTAACAGCCGAGAAATAAAAAAAAATTATATATACTAAAAATAACTTTTACTAAACGGATTAAAATTGATTTTTTCTACCAACCTATACAATTTTAAAGTGTTGAAACTGATTGTAAGATTCATTATCTCTGAATTTGTTATTGTTAAGTTGAGTTATACGAACACAAGAAAATCAAAATGGCATCGATTTTTTGGAGATAATCGTTAATTTCAGACGTAAAAGATAGTAAACAAAAACAAAATGACTTATCCTACCACTAACCCTAAGTCCTGGGGGCTTGTCAGTCGAACTTCCGGTTAGCAGTAAGCTAAGTATTTTTTTTAAACTATTTTTTGAGGAATGAATCACCAACAGAAGACCAATCAGCCATTTCGAATCTCGTGTAAAGAAAAAGATAGCTTTCAATGGAATCTAATTTTGAAATAAAGCACTCAAAAACAGTTTCAGAACGTTTAAAGTATACAGGTCGGTTGGAAATTAAATTTTAATGCGTTTGGTAAAAGTTATTTTTCTCGGTTGTTTATTATACTGCAAGATTACTGCTTGGTTTATATCTTTCCCAAGCGTATTAGTACATAATCGAACTCTATATTCAAGTAAAAAGTCGACGAGGCAAGATTGAGTACTGCTGCCACATCTGGGGAGGTGGCACTCAAGGCATTCTTTCTTGCTTTGCCAGAGTACAAAATGAACTGCGCAATCTAGTGGAGGATAATCTCTTCTGTTCTGTTCGCCCCTTATTTCTCAGGAACTTACAAGGCTTTAGTAAAATCATGTTGCCCCTTTTTATTTCAGATAACAGAATACAACAAACCAAATACAGGTGGCTAAATATGATCAGCATAAACCAAAAACGCACAGAGGTAGAAATAGATCAGAAAGGGAATTAGACTAGTAATGGAGTCATATTAAAAAGGCAACCCCCACACAAATAGGCACCTGTACTCATCTATATAATAATACGCTAAAACAATTTCGTGTTCATACAAACGTTATCACTCACCACCCCTTTTTCAAAGATGGGATACTTCGATCGTCGAAGATGCAATACTAAAAAAGTAATCAAAAAATTTCATCTGATGCCACTATTGAGTCGAACGTGAAACTCGAACTAGAATACAGTTTCTTAGCATTTGGCCTATGATCAAAGTGTAGTATAGTGCATAGTATAGTGCAGGAACACAGTATTCATCTGACTGCCCTTGGTGCAAAACGAAGGCAGAAGGATCGCCTGATCTTGCTTTCTTCAAATTTTGCGAACTCGAGCAGTACTAGGAGTATGTCAACGATGTGACGGCTAGTATCGATTCCGAGCATCCTCTTTCACTAACCGCGACCTATGTAATTGACAATATTCAACTGCTGTGGGACAAGGAGAGACAATTGGTGTTTTTCATAGTACAAATGGCGGTGTAGACGCTGCATATATGGTCATCTCAAGAAGTTGAATCTTTCTCTGATCAGAGTTTTGATTGCGTGCTTTAAGCATCAGCTAATTCGACAAAAGGTGGATACAAGTTGCAAGCTTGTGTGTACGAAAAGGAGTCAAGTATGAGTACGTTATTCCTTGCCTGATCATGTTGGATCCCAGCGCTTCGGGTAAGTTAGTCGTTTAGCTAGTCGAGTGAATGAGTCCTGTTCTTATTTTGATATTTTGCTAATAGACCTCCTTCAAGATTCCTACTCCCCACTCTTATTTTTTGTCCTTGGTCTCTCCAAATGGAATTCACCTTGGAAGGACACTATCCACTCCAAAACTCCATCCATATTCCTTTCTCCTCACAATTAGGTCCCACTCCCATTTAGAGATTGACCTGTTTGTTTTTGGTTCTGTATAAACCGGAAAACAGTGGGAGGTATATTCTTTAGAAAGGGTTGGGAGGGTCTTGCTAACTGACATTTTTTGTTTTTTGTTGTCCCACTCCCTACTGCCAATGAATTTGTACAAACATATATTTATGAAGAATAAAATTTAAATTTTCTAATACTTTGAAGATATATGAACTAGGATGGTCCCTGAAGTAAATGTGGTATTGTGCTAACTGCAAAAGAGTAGGATATTCAGATATATTATCGTAGAGAAAAGAATGACCAACAACCCCCATTTTAATCACACTTTTGATGGCCCTGTGTCTAATTTATAAAATATATAACCTTTATATTTTTTGCAAAAAAAATAATTCAAAGTGTAGTATCTGTTCTGTCCAAAGATGGTACAATAATATCGTTGAGTCTGCGTTTGCACCGGATGTCCATAAAATGTAAATATGTTGCAAACTCCCACAAGGGTTTTGAAGGTAGACCCCCTCCCCCCAAATAACCAGATATATTCTGAAAGTACATTAACCAGAGTATGTACATAAGTATGTTTTAGTTTGAAAAAAGGTGGTACTATAATAGCGTGGGGTCTGCATACGCGCCGACCGCCTATAGAATGCATGGCGGAAATATACAACAGACGAAGGATACAACAGTAGAATTTTCATGCGTCCCAATAGTATATCCCATGATACCGATGCTATGCTATCGATTTTTCAAACACCTTGTATAATGATTCAACTCCTCACTGAATCTTGATTAAATCTATCCTAAAGCAAAACACTTCAATATGGAAAATGCTGAAGAGAATTGTATTTGTCAGAATAAATTTTCTTTTCTTCCTCTTGTGCTGTTGTCTCTGAGACAATAAGTTGTCATTTGTAGAAATAATGTTACCAAGAAAGTAAATGAATGTCTTGCATCCATAACCATGACAGACAGGACAGATTTATGGTGCAACGTTTATGCTCAATCACATTTCCATCGATATTCCGTCTTGATTTGGTGGAACGCGGGAGGGAAGGGGGGGGGGACCAGATTGGGGAAACATTCAGAAAATTTTACAACCTGAAGAGACAGAAGAATCGGAAACACCTTGTCGAGTGCAACGAAGACAATGGACGCAAAGATTGTTGCAGAGATCATGCCACCAAAAAATTATGTGAAAATAAATACACAGCCGTTGGATATTTACTTATCCAATGAGAAATTAAACCTTCGTTTTGTGTGAACTTGATATTCCAGGCTGGAGGATAAATGTAAAAATGAACAGACACATGTTGTATCGTAACGCATCCACGAGGCGTCTTCACGTATTTAACACAGGGACAACTATATAATGGCCCCCTAGAAAATTAACTACAAAAGAAACTAGGGATAGATAATTCCGATCTGTATAAAATCAAAAGGATTAGGGGGAGATAAATCTGACCCTTATTAATATTAATGCATTCTAGTAGTATTGCCTAAAGCGACCATTTTTTGACTCTGCCTTATTGTAACCTGGTTGAAGTTCTATTGTTAAATCCTAATGGAAACAATGCCGATTCGACTCAGTCTAAGAGACCCGACTGTACTGGTATCCATGACAGACTCTACTGCTAAGCAAACAAACCTTTGTTTTATGTGAATTGATATTCTAGGCTGGAGGATAAACTTAAGAAATGAACATACACATGTTGTTTTATTTAACACAGAGACAACTATCTAATAACTCACTGCAAAAATTAACAGCAAAAGGAACTAGGGGCAGATAACTCCAAATGGAAATCATGCTAATTCGACTCAACATAAGAGACCTGACTGTGCTGCTATCCATTACAGACTCTGCTGCTAGGCAGCTTAACCAAACATGATGGTCATCGTGACTGTTCAAGCACCAATCTCGACAAAGCTGTTTCCCACCAAGATCAGGAGAAGCCAGTGCTGAGATACTCCTCCGCCGAATGCCGTTAGCAGCAGCAACTAGTTCAGAGATACTCCTACAATACTACTAAATGCAATGTTCTTCTGACTACTACAATTGCATATGATACGCACCATATATGAATTTCTTTGAGATGAATAAAATTGGCACTTGACCATTTACCAAGTCTTCGTTTTGTTGGGATGCATTGAATCTCACTCGTTCTGTTAATAAACTCTGCTATAACCAATTCCTAAGAAAACAGTTGACAAGAATTCAGCGTTATAGTATGTGTTTGGTGCCATGTTTTTGAATGGTTTGGAAGTATATAAGTAACAAACAAACAGACAAAAAATGCTAATCTCTCTCTATGTATAAAGTTAGGTTTGTATACGTTTATATATTTCTATGTATAGGATTAACTCCTAAACTAATGAACTGATCAAAATGAATTATGGAATATATATTCTAGGCAACACAGTGAGTAACGTGGGCACATTATATTTTGTATTCAACCAGAGATTAATTAGTTACGATATGCAATAATCAAGTACATCTTTTTTCCTAAACTACTTAATGCAAAGTTTTTCTCATAACTTGAATCTCTCTTGTTCTGTTAATAAACTTTGCTACAACCAATTCCTAAGAAAACATCTGACAAGACTTCAGCGTTTTAATATGTGTTTGGTGCCATTCTTTCAAATAGTTTTGGAGTATATAAGTAAAAAAAACAAACAGACAAAAAATGCTAATCACTCGGTATATATAAAGTTAGGTATGTGTATATGTTCATCTATTTCTATGTGCACGATTCACTCCTAAACTAATAAACCGATCATTATGAATTATGGAATATATATTCTAGGCAACAGTGAGTAACGTTGGAACATTATATATTTTTAAAACTTTCCGATTTTAGAGGGGCTGCCCCCTCCAAAAAACCGACCCCCTAAAATAACTTTTAAAATAAGCTAGATACAAAAGAAATTAATAAAGAAAAGTATTGCTCTATGTGAAACTTTGAGTTATATCATGTTATAAAATTTTTGACTTGACTAGTGTGCATGCGTGAACATTAATAATATGTATACTCCTAAACTAATTAACTTATCATTATGATTTATGGAGTACATATTTTAGGTAACACGGTGAGTAACGTGGGCACATTATTATCATTTTTTTCTTTGTAAACTTTACAAGTTAGGCAGTGTATCCCTTAAACCACACTCTACTCCAAAAGAAAGAAAAAAATTAAATTATTCTACTAGTTATGATACAGATTTGAATTTACACTTTGGATTTTGTTTTGTTTTTGTTTGTTAGTGATTGCTAATAAAAAGAATTCCATACTATAGTCGTGGTGTTCTCTGTGCGTCTGTCTATCTCTCTGTCCTGGGAAACAATTGAAAATAAAAAAGGTCTATACCAAGATCAAATAGAACTATCAGCGCATAAAATTTTGTATTGCTGTACATTTCTTTCATGATATCGTGAGGTCCTCAATCATGCTTGATATCTTTAAAAAAACAGAGACGACATTTTATTTTATTTTATCTTATTTATAACTTCAAAACTGAAAATTGTAGGAAAAAAATCGTAATATGCGGTTAAGGGCTGGGAGCAGGTGTACACTAGGGTCGTCATTCATTCCAATGGAGGTGGGTTATGCCTACTAGTATTTATAATAAACTTGCAGAACACCCGTCCCAGAACTGGTATAAGCAATATGCATAGCATTAGTTTTTAATTTGAGTTTTTTAAAGTGTTTTTTGCAACGGGAGGGGGGCACATCCCCTAAATGGTAAAGTTTACAAAGAAAATGTACACACATTACTCACCGTGTTGTCTAGAATATATATCCCATAATTCATAATGATCAGTTCATTAGTTTAGGAGTGAATCTCATACATAAGAAAAAAATATATATAAAGAAACATATACACAGACCTAACTTGATATATAGAGAGATGTGCTTGTGTGATGAAGGAAGGGGAAGATACTTGCCAGGTGTTGAAACGAGACAAATTATAATCCTCCTTATTTTTACCCCAGGTGTCTATGAAAAGAAAATGTATAGTTTATGATATTTTTGTGAAAAAAAAAATGATTCAAAGTAAGTCAACAAAAGTTGATTTCTGTAAAATACGCATCGGCCTGACATTTTGAGAAAATCGATTTTTGTTTTATTGAATATTGGAAAGACAATTTACAGACGTTTAGTTCAATACACAGTATAATCATGTTGACATACCGGTTCTCATTAGATCACCGAAGAGAATCAACGTTCAGCCTGATCATGGGTGACCATTTGGGTATAACAAGCTCTGTATGTGCTAGAACGGCTATAATAGTGGCTAGCTGTTCGTCAGCTTCCACCCCCACCCCACCCGTTCACCGAGTTGAGGAGAAGCATCAGCCTTGCTTTGAAGTAACTGGTGTCGTTGAGTACGAGAGGGGTTACGGTTCAGACACCTACTGTTGACAGTCTCCTGACGACGGGTTCTATGGAAAGTTTAAACAGCAAGTGATAACATGTGCCGACGTGAACATTTGAACAAAATCGACCTTTGTATTATTATATATCACAAAGACAATTTACAGACGCTTAGCTCAATATGATGATTATTATGGAATTAATAATCCCACGTAATGAAAAATGAAAAAAGGAAAACCGAAAATGGTTTATATGTTCATCGACGTTTCGTCTTTGTTCCAAGACTTCCTCAAGATGACTGGTTCAGTTTAATATATGGCATAATCATGTTGACACACTAGTTCTCGTTACATCAGCGAAGTTTAGCGACGTTGAGCCTGGCCAATACCAGATGGGTGACTATTTGGGAATAACAAGCGCTGTATGTGAGAGGATTGGTGGAATCGTTGCTGCAAAAAAAAAAAAATGCAGCCCTGAAGATACCTTTAGCAAGTACTTTAATATCCACACATGTGTCTTCATTAGATCACTGAAGTTAAGCGACGTTGAGCCTGGCCAATATCAGATGGGTGACTAATTGGGAATAACAAGCATTGTATGTGAGAGGATGGTGGAATCGTTGCTGCTGAAAAATAAATACATCCCTGAAGATATCTTTAACAAGTACTTTAATATAACCTGCTAATCCACACATATGTTGGTACAATGGAACAACCATCACTCAATCATATGAAGAAGCTCTCCTGAGAAAGTATATTTCTTCTTTTTTTTCGTTGTTAGTTCAATTGCAACATGGACAGCGGCACTGGGGGGACAGGGGGGCTCAAGCCCCCTCACTTTTTTACTTGGCCCCCCCCACTTTATGGTCATCAATAATGAAGTTATATATGCATGTGTTTAACCGGCCCCCCCCCCACTTTTTAGGAGAAGCCCCCCCCCACTTTTATAACTGTCCCGCCGGTCCTGTGCAACACCCTTATATGTTATTAGGAGTGGAAATCAAACAGATTCTTGAGAAACATGAAGGTACCCACATTAGGGCCCATGCACGTCGTATCAAACGTGGCAACACGACTGAAATTATGGGCTGACACTATGAAATATATCAAAAATAATTCTACTGACACATAGAGCATGTTTAATAAGGTCAATTCCACAGAAATTTTAAAGGAAATATTTGAGAAGTTCACCCAAGAAACAGACATGGAAGAGTGGCAGTCAATGATGGATCAAATAATTTTTTTAAAAATTAGAGCCCTAGCGAGATTGTTTGGTCACATGATGACTAATCAGACTCTCAGGCATATTAATTTCGACTGGAACTTTTAAGGACTCCACACGGAGACCCTTTGGGATTTCCAGGCACCCACGAAGAAAGACATCGACACTCTCCCCTGCCCCTGCCACCTAGACATCGAGCAAGGCTATCTTCACTTGAAGATATACTGCTCCAAGGAAATACTTTCAGTCAGCTTTATTATTAATATTCTTTTCTTCACTGTTTTAACTTCTGACAACCTACACCCAACGGTGTATGTCACTTAAAAAAAGAAATATGATTTGCTTTTTATAGAATGACCTTGTTTTTCTTTTTGTCAGAAATTATTATAGAAGATAGTGTTACAGTTTGTGTAAGGATTAGCTCCTATAAAGTTGCACCGTCGAAGTGTACTGGGTACATAACCAATATATCCATAAGGAGTAACCAATTCGAAATCTGTAATTATGGTACGTTTCATCAGTGTGTTAGGGTTAGTGTGTCACCAGTATTAAGCCTGACTCAGGAAGATTTTGTCCCTTAAAAAAGCTACTGCACCAAGAAACTCAAAATCATTTAAAAAAAAGGAGGCCCCACCAGTGCACATACTCACATATTATGTGAAATGGATGAACGAATTTAGAAACTAAAAAAATCCTACATGGACACATGGCACAACGGATAATGGCGTTAATTAACAATCAGTTCTAAGTGACAGCCTTCTTGAGGTTGAAGGTCTAATTCTTACTACAGGCGGTACTAACTAAGAATAACATAATAATTAATTAATGCTTTTACTCGGTCATGACTGACTGAATGAAAACAATCTACCCCTTGTGAGTTAAATAAAAAGGCTCGAAATTCCGTATATGATCATCACTTTGGTCTCAGACCTCTACTTTTCATAGTATTCTTCGAAATCTTTAACTTAACAAGTAGGTCTTCAAAGTGATGATGAGTGGTTGTAGTTTTGAAAAGCTCCCAGAAAGAGGAAAGTTCCTTGCACAGTTTATGGAAAGGAAGTCAAGTGCAACTAAATTTTTTGTGGTACCTGTAAGTATTGGATACACACGAAGAGCAATGGAATTACAGGTAGGTTGAGAGATGATAACCAGTTTGTGTGCAGGAAGTGTAAGACAATGAAGATGGATGAGAATTCAGATGTGGAGAAAGTATATTTGGATCGTTAGGCTATTAATGTTGTCCAGCAGTTTTGCTACCTTTGTAATACCATTGGAGCACATAGAGGATCTGTTCTTGGTGTGATAGAAATAGGAGTGGATGAAGTAAGTTCAAGGAACTTCTTCTCCTCCATTACCACTATCGAGCAAGGGAAGAGTCTATCAGGCATGTGTGTACAGTGTGATGATTTATGGAAGTGAAACATAGCCAGTGAGGGTTGAGGATATGTGTTGCATAGAGAGAAATATGAGAATGATTCGATGGATGTGTAATGTGAGTCTTAAAGACAGGTTTATATCTGATGACCTCAGAGAAAGATTAAATCTGTAAAGTATAGGGGTAAAGTAACAGGAGATTTGGGTTGGTCACATTGAAAGAATGGATGAAAGTTCTTGGGTTAGTAGATGTAGAGCAGATGAGGTAGCGGGATCAGTTGGCAGGAGAAGGCCAAGGAAAACATGGGAGTAATTGATAAGAATGGATTTTAGAGAATGAGGGATGAATAAAGACTTGGTCAGAGAGAGCTGAGTTTGGAAGTCAATGTCTTATGTGAAAAAGTGTCCTATCAACAAGTATGCACACTTTGGGGCCTCATGCAGTTGTTGGCTCCTCAATCATAGGCGAAAGACTTGTGACAGAAGCTTGGTGCTTGTGTCACAATTCAAATAAGTGTTAACCGACGTCAACCATAGTAGTGAAGATGGCAAAAGAGGTGAGAGCCCTAAGCTGAGTAGGTGTTCGTACCAGTTGGGGTACATCCTCGACAATCAGTCCTACAGTGATTTTGTTGCTATCAGGCTGAGGTATGTGTCTGTTCAGTATGGTCCACCTTCCCAGGCTTTACCTTTTCTCCGAAAGGGGGTAGTTTATTGCTAGTCTCCTGAGGCGTCCCTATCGGAAAATTCCGACGGGGCTTCTCAGGCATTTTTGTAGGCCAGAGTGTGCTTAACCTAATGCGTTGGCTTTTCAAACCTGACCTGACCTTGTGTCTAAACTCCTGAAAGGAGGTAAATAAAGATACCTACTGCACCTGACGGAGGAGTTTACAATACACGTTAACCCCCACCACCGCCATTCGCCCACACACCAAGTACTTGTTTACTTTCTAATCCATTGCAGATAAAACATTGATTTTTTTGTTCTATTTTATCTGCCTTTTTGAAATTATTGCAAAGAGATAAGATAAAAAAGAGAGAATGAAACAATACAGAGTGTCCATAAAGTCTCTTTGTAATTAAAAAAAATTGATAAGATATCTTAATTAGACTTGGTTTATTGCATTCAGTGGTTTGCAAAGTTTTAATTGCATTTTTTTTTGTTTCAATCATCCTATTCATTCAAGAGGCATTGAGAGGTGATCGTGGTGAAGTCGTCGCCCATTCTTTCTGAGACTGTCAATGTATAAGAGCAAACTACGTCCTAAACTGGAGTACTGTTGACACATCTGGGGAGGTGCTGTCAGAGCACCCTTTCCTGCCTTGACAGAGTGAAAAAAAACGATTTCGAAATCTAGTGGCCGATGTTTTCTTCTCCTCACTACTACCTCTTTCTTCATAGAAGAGACGTTAGTAGTCTTTCTCTACTCTATCTTTATTTTCATGGTCGATGCTCGACTGAGTTTCCATCTATCGCCCCCCCCCCCTGTAAAACATTCACAACAAAAACTCGTCTAGCTACAACAACTAACAATAATTTCTCTTTCCCCCCTCTCTGTGCATAAAACTAAACGAAACTTACATGAGCAAAGTTTCCTTCTGAGAACTACCCGTCTGTGGAACTCAATATCACGGGGCTGCCTCCCAGCTGACTACAACGTTGTGATTTTCAAGTTCAAAGTAAGCAAATTCTTGTTAAGTCGTCCTCATAAATAATCAATTTAGGCAGCAATTTAGCCAGATTCACTGAATTTCAATTTCTTCTTAAGACACCTTAAACTTAAGCTTTCAATTTTAGACATCCTCTAGAATCATCAGCATCATGGGCGTCACTCGAATCGAGTATACGGGTTTCCAGAGGCTTCATTTGTGAGTTCTTATATGAGAAAACAATCCAATTCGAGATCCACACATCCTATCACAAATCGCGCATGCATTATCGTTTGATGATTGATTTTTGCACCACACTATTCTTGCTGCCTTCAGTTCTTCAGCGTGATGACGCCGTTTACTTTCAAATCTTTCCACACCACTCCTTATTCCATTCCTCAACTCCATTCTCCCGAGTGCACTCGCTTCCCATGTTGTGTGATCAATTTCACACCGCTTCATATGCTCCTTCAAACAATCCTTGTACCGTTTCTTCTGTCTTCCAACCCTTCTATCTCCTACATTCAGTTCGGAATAAAATATTTTCTTAGGATAGGACTGGTCACTAATTCTTACAACGTGACCAGCCCATCTCAAACGATTTTTAACAATTAAAGCGTCCATACTAGAGAAACCAAACCTTTCCAAGATACTTATGTTGGTTCAGAGATCTTGCCAGTTAATTTTTATAAATTTTCGTAAAAGTCTTAGATGTAGTTTTTCGAGTCCTATAAGATGTCGACGGTATGTCGTCCAGGTCTCCGATGCATGTAAGAGTGTTGGAAGGACAATGGCCTGATACACTAATATTTTGGTATCTAGCCTTAAATCTTTATTATCAAAGACTCTGGAACGAAGTTTACCGAAAACAGCACTTGCGCACCTACTATGATATTGGATTTCATCGTCAATGGTGGCATTGAAAGCGAGGTGGTTACCCAGGTACGCAACGTGATCCACTTTTTCTAGCAATTCGTTAACTAGTTGGATATTAGGAGGGTTTTTGTTGTTATGTTGAGGTGAAGGCTGGAATAACAAAAAAATCATATAATTGGAATAATGGTTTCTAGATATAAGCTTTAGAAGCATTATATCTTGATTTTAATCCTCGTAAAAGGACATAAAAGTGGTGCAAAACTGATCTGTTTGAGGAATTTATTTAACGCGTTCTGGGACAGGTATTCTTCTAGTATATATATATAGATATATGTATATATAGAGAGATATAGATATATACTAATAAAAAAATGTAACCACTTGGGTCGATCATTGGGATCAGTTTAGATTGTTTGAATCAGGAAAAAATGAGTTTGCAAAGCCAGTTTAATTTTTAAAATAAAAAAGACAAAATCCAAAATTAGTCTTTCACTTTGCTATATCTTCTTCCTATCTCTTTCTCTTTTTCTCTCTAGCTATAGTTTAAATAGTATTAATGCTTGTGATGATATTCCCTATTGTTTATACTTGACTATTCCAATCTTCTGTTCTATAGTTCTTATTACTTTTGACTGTTAATAAACAGAGAGAGAGAGAGAGAAAGAGAGAGAGAGAGAGAGAAAGACAGACAGAAAAAGGAGAGAGAGAGAGTGTGTGTGAGAGAGAGATGGACAGAGAGAGACGGAGAGAGAGTGATAGAAACTATATAAAATAAGAGCGGAAGTCAAATAACATAGAGTAAGAAAGGGTAAGAGTCATAGACAGAAACTTAGTAAAAGATGGGTGACTTGGCGAAACAATTGTAAATTACAGCTAATTAGAACAACTAATTTTTTTTTTTTTCAAACCTAACTGAATCCCAATACCAATGAGTATTTTAACATGTATTTTCTGTGATCAAATGAATAAGCACAGTATAATGAAGCTTCTATGTATTATTGGGACATCTCCATTGATTAGGAAACTATATTGATTGTGTATCATGAATTATTTTTGAAGCTCTAACTTCGCTTTTGACCAATTGATTTTGTTTGTTGGATAACATCCAGGAATACGAACATCCAATGTTTTCATTTTCATGGAAATGTGAGCCAGAATCAATTGTTGATGGCTTTTAAATCTTGTTGCTTCCTTTTCTATTATTATTAATTAGGGCTGGAAGTTTTTGTGACTATCTGTTTATATATATATATATATTATTAAAAATAACCACAACTCGTGCCTGGATATTTTTGTATGAATCCCTTCCATTTTCCGGATTAAAGTCCTAATCTCGGATGAGAATTGGCTGATGAATCTGCCGTAATATTCTTTTAGGTCCAGAGTACTTTCTGACCCATCTGGGTCTATATCCAGTGGGAATAATGTCAATCAGGTAAAGACCTGGGATGAGTTTATAGTTAATAGCTTATCCCTCAAAAAGATTTATTTAAACGGAAAGTTTTCCAAATCCATCTCACTTCTCTGTCTTCTTTGGTCTGAAGAGGTTCACTCTCTGTGAAGAGTACAATCGAAACATGTATGCACATATGTAACCAATAATGTTTGTATAAATAAATAAATATAAATATATATATATATATATATATATATATATATATATATACTAGCAGAGATACCCGGTGTTGCCCAAGTTAGAGTGTGGGATAGCATTATATGCAACATCATGGTAGGGAGAGTTTACTTTATCAACCTTGATGCTGTCAGCTAGATATCTTACTCACTGAGCTATTCAGATATATGTTAATACTCTTAAACTAACGCTAATAAATAGATTAATTTCATTGTGTAACATGTTTGAAAAGTGTCATTAGTTTCTTTAAGCGGCAACCAGAGACGCAAAAATACTTCCATTAGGTTCACATGCAAATTGTGCATGTGAATACAATTATATTGAAAGTACACTTTCTAGTATGTCTTGGTTTTCAGGGACAGACATGCACAGACAGAGAGGTGTTCTCCTTGATTATATATATATATATATATATATATATATATATATATATATATATTTCATTTGAATCAAATGGAAAACAGTTTTCAGTGGAGGGGTTGTGTCCCCGGTGACCATCTTAATATTATCAAAATTTGCTGAAATTTTGGGAATAGCCATCATTTTTGGTCCTTTACCTATGGTTTAAATTTCATTTGAATCAAAGGGAAAACAGTTTTCAGTGTGTAGGGGGGTGAGGACCCCCGAGCGTTGAAGTTCGATATTTTTTATATAGCCTATGACCTTCACTGAGAGGTCAGTAGTCCACATTCTAATTTTCAAACAATTCTGTCCAGCGGTTTGAGTCAACGTAAGACACAAAAATAAGGTGGACACACACACACACACACAGACACACACACACACACGCACAGGCAGAGTTACTATTTTATGTATGTAGATATATCGCTGTAGAAGATAAACTCCTAAACTAATGAACCTATCATTATGAATAGTGTATCTTAATTTCAATTAGTCTGTGCTGATTGCCGGTAGCCGTGTGGTCCCGAGCGTTTGTCTCATAATTTTAGCCTTAATCTACGAACTGCGTTCGATCCCATGCGACTGCCTACAACCACCACTCTTGCACTGATGAGGGCAAAAAGCCCGAAACGATATCGACTGTAGGTAAAAAACACTTTAATATTTGATAAAAAATACTTATAGTATATATATATATATATATATATATATATATATATATATATATGGTTTTCATTCCGCATTATCTCTTTTTTCGCACCCTCTAAACAACAGCTACATTCCAAGAGGTTTGGGGGCTGCCAGAACGCTGGTCACTCTCCGCTGATTTGCGGCTATTTTTGAATCAGTTGAACCACTCCTTCATTTGCTCACCAACAACAACCCGTAGTATTTCCTGGAGTCTGAGTGACAACAAGCCTCCCCAGATTTCCAGTATTCTTTACCTCTTTTCGATAACACAGTAAATAACCTTGCGGTATCACAACAGCCTCTTACCATTGATTTCTCGCTGATAAGGACCATTGGTTTTCTTTGGGATTTAGGTGGCAATAAGCCTCCCCAAGGTCCCAGCATTCTATGCACTCTTCCAGTGGAGGTCTGGTTTGTGCTGTCCCTCCTCGGTTTTTTCATCCTCCTCGACCCTCTAAAAATATTTTGTTTGGTGTCGGTCTAGGCCGGCACCATTTTTTAAAAATGTTTATATATTACATTATATTATATTATACTATATTTTTATATATTACATTATATTATATTATACTATATTTTTATATATTACATTATATTATATTATATTATATTATACTATATTATATTATATTATACCATATTATATTATATATTTTTCATTTTTTATTTATTTTGTATTTTTAGGGGGATGAATCGGAAGGGAATGGGGGAAAGCTGATGGTGTTTCTGTGTAATTTCTGTTCATTTGTTCATTTTTGTGTGGTGTTTGCTGAAGCCGGTGTAATTTATTAGGGGGGGGGGGAGATTATGAAGTAATGTTTCTTGCAGTTTCTGTTCCTTGGTTTGTGATGTGGTGTTCTTCGTGTGGTTTTGTTTTCTTCCTGTTGTAAATTCCTTGTGACTGGTTACCCTTTGTAGCTTATGCGGGCTGGTTTTCGCATTCAGCTGTTTTGATCATTGCCGTCCGTTGTATGGTTTCGATGGTCCCTTTGATTCCAATTTCTCCCAGTCTTTACTCCAGGTTTTTTTTATTGTTCCTAGTGCTTCTACGATTATTGGTGTTATACTGACATTTTTCATGGTCCATATTCCTTTCAGTTCTCTGGCTAGTTCTGTGTATTTGCTTCGTTTTTCCGTCTCTTTGATCTTCTGGAATGTCTACGATTTTGCAAGATTTTTCCTTCTTGTCGATTATAAAAACATCAGATCTCCTTGCTTGTATGAGATTATCTGTTTGTATAGCATGTCCCAGAGGATTTTGTGTTTTTCGTTTTCCAGTACTGTTTCTGGTTTATGTTTGTACCATTTGTCTATGTATTTGAAATTCAATTGTTTGCACAGTTCCCAGTGTACTGCTTTCCCCACACAGTCATGTTTGTTCTTGTATTCTTTTTGGACAAGTTTGCTACATTCACTTATTATATGATTTACTGTTTCGTCTCTTTGTCCACACAGTCTGAATTTACTGTTTTCCTGGGTTTTATCTTTTTTAGCTTTAATGTAGTTTGCCCTAATCGCATTGTTCTGTGCAGCCATCAGTAAAGATTCCGTTTCTCTTGCCAGTCTTAAAAAGCGTCCATGTAGTTTTTTTTCTTCACACTTTTCTTTTCTTGTCTTTTTGTTTCTGGTTTCGGTGCTTCTCGAGTTGCTCATTGGAACAATGTCTCTTGCTGCGGTGATTAGCCTTTCTGTGTTCTGAGTTATGTATTTCTCTAGCTCTTTTTTTGAGTCTTTCACACAATCTTCTATACTTGCCAATCCTCTTCCTCCTTCATTTCTTTTTATGTAGAGCTTGTCCGTATTGTCTTTTGGGTGTAGAGCATTGTGCATGGTCATTAATTTTCTAGTCCTCTGGTCAAGGTGCCTGAGTTCCTCTTTAGTTCAGCCTATGAATGGTCCAGAGTATCTTATTAGCGATACTGCCCAGGTGTTTATTCCTTTTACTAGATTCTTGCTATATAATTTCATTTCTAGTTTTCTTGTTCTTCGTAAATATTCTTTTCCAATTTTCTCTTTAATTTCTGTAGATTTGATGGTGTCTACTTTCAAGACTCCCAAATATTTGTAGCTATCCTGCTCGCCTAATATCCTCATCTCATCTTGGTTGGGGAGTTCCATGCCCTCTGTTGTCTCCAGTTTTCCTCTTTTCATTTCTAGTAGTGAACACTTTTCCATTCCAAATTCCATTTGAATGTCCTGACTGAATCTTCTGGTCGTATTTATCAGCTTTTCCAGTTCCTTTTTGCTTTTTGCAAATAGCTCTAGGTCGTCCATGTACATCAGGTGGTTTACTCTTAGTTCAGTGTCTGTAAACTTGTATCCAGCATCACATTTTCTGAGTATGTACTTGCGTGGCATCATGGCTATTATAAACAGTAATAGTGATAGGGAGTCTCCTTGGAAAATGCCTCTCTGTATTTTTATCTCAGTCAGGTGTTGTCCTCCAGCTGTCAGTTCTAACTTCCATGATTCCATTGCTTTCTTGATAAGATTTATAATCCTGTTTGGTGCTGTTGGTGGTGGTATTATTATTATTATTATTATTATTATTATTATTATTATTATTATTATTATTATTATTATTACTACTACTACTACTATTACTATTACTATTACTATTATTATTATTATTATTACTATTATTATTATTATCATTATTATCATTATTATTATTATTATTAAGTTTATTATTATTAGTATCATCATCATCATCATCATCATCATCATCATTATTATTATTATTATTATTATTATTATTATTATTATTATTATTATTATTATTATTATTATTATTAACAACAACAAAAGACTACCCATTCTCCGGGAATCAATTAACTATCTTCACAGAAAAACAAAGAAACAGTTTTCATTTCACATTTTGGTGACTTGGAAAAAACAACAAAAGATGGTTGTCATAGTGTTATTTGATATATTTTAATGTTTATGAAATATTATGTGTATGAACATAGTCACATTTAATTAATTAAGAAACAAACATCAAAAACGTTTTTTCATATGATCTTTTCGATGTTCAAAGTCGATGGATTTCATTTTGAATAAGCATAAAAATGAAAATGAATTCCCCATTAAAAACTTTAATTGGTCAAATAAAACATTCATATATTCCTGAGTCATTTGAAATAGTTACTTTATGTTTTTCACCTTTATTATTAAAGACAGAAAAATTTAAAAATTAATTTTTTTAAATTTGAAAATAGTAATCTATTTTACTTTTATTCTATAATTTACAAAAATTAGAAAGAGAGCTTTTCTTTTTCTTTTTTCTTTTTCATGGCAAATGTAATGGTCATCACCATCACTACCATGAAACAAATATTTATTAAATAAAAATGTGTTTTACAAATATACGTATCTATTTAATTGTTAAAAGAAATTTTTTGTTAATTATTCTGTTCAATGCTGAGTTTATTTTTAAAAGAAACTATTTCAAAGGAATTGAATTCATCCATACGTATGGTATTCGTGTGTAAACTTAATCGAAAGTTGTCATATGACTTATATACTGAATATTAATTTATTAGAAACTTTTTATAAAATAAATATGCAAATGAGGTATAGGCATAACTGTGTTTGGGTGTTTGCCGATCACTATATATGGAATATTTCCAAATATTTTGTTGTATCATTGAATTAAATAAGCCTGAGGTGTTTTGATATGAATATAGTTCGGTTAAATGAAACAAAAAATGTTGCATTTATTCATGTAGATTATTATTATTATAATTATTATTATTATTATTATATAGAATTAAAGAGACTTATAATCTTACCATCTAATTTACTTACGTGTTTGTGGTATTTACAGCTACACGTAGGTAAATTAGAAAACAGCACTGAAAAAAGGGAGTCACTCTTTCTCTAAGAGACATTAAGAAATATTAAAGACCGGTTGAATCAACACAGAGTGAGAGATGACTAGAGAAATACATAGATAGCTCAGAGAAAGATGGGTGATTTGTTCAGTATAATTAATTGAATAGATTTCTCAAGTTTTATGACATGCATAATAAAACATGCATGTAAATAAAGAGACGACATATATAATGTCATGATAGATTACAACTAATTAAAACATTTAAAACGGAATTTTATTTTCATACAACTTAATCCCAGAACGTAGGTATATTTTAGCATGTATTTTATGTGATTAAAGTTTATAGTAAAAAGCCTTAGGGAAAGAAACGGTGATTAAGTCACATTTAGTATAATAATAGATATACGTAACATTAAGAGAAATAGATAGTGTCTCACTTCTTTCCAGTGGTTGGCAAATCACTATCTCCTCTAGTAGAATGCTTTGTTTGTTTTTCTCTGTTTTCTATGCATCCGGTTATGATCACTTGACTTTTTAAATGAATTTTTCTACTTTAAAGGACAATCTCATATTCTTTTATTTTAATTATTTTTATTTTTATTTTAATTTTAATTTTTTTAATTTTAATTTTAATTTTAATTTTTTTATGGAAATTGCTCCAGACAAGGCATGAAGCCACTTGATGTAAGGAGTTAACAAGAACAAATATGATTATCACAAAGACAAGAGATGCCTATTGGTTTTCGTCTTGAAAAGACCAAAGTTATAGGTAGGAGGAAAACAGTCAGCAGGAAGAGAGTTCCAGAAGCCTGTAGTTCTTGGAAAGAAGCTACTTGAATAGGAAGCTGTATTACAATCAGGTATCAAAACAGCATCAACGAGCTGGAACAAAGAGCAGGGAATAGATCAGGCAATTCTGAAGAACACGGCCATAATAGTCTTTATAGAAAAGACTGAGACTACCAACATCACTTCTGTGAGAGAGTGGGTGCAGAGAAGGAGAAAGGGTAGGCCAATCAAATTACAGATACATTTCTGCACCTTGTCAAGAACCCTCAAATAAGACAGAGATTCACCAGCACAAATATGACAACAGTACTCCATACATGGTCTGATAGTAGATTTGCAGATATAGAGAATAACCCTAGCTGTGAAAAGTGTTTGAAGCGATAGAGAGAACCGACTTCACGAAAAGCAGAAAGAGCAATGGATCTAATGTATGAATTCGAAGAAAGATTTGATACGAAAGAAAGACCAAGAAGTTTCAGAGTTTATTTCTCCTCAAGAGCAGAGCAATCCATGAGAATCTCAGGAATGAAAAGGGACATGTTTACGAGTGAAAGACACGAGCTGAGTCTTAACAGGGTTAAACAAAGAAAGCCATTTCGTACCAGAATCCACAACCGAACCCAGGTCAACTTCTAGAGCAGCTGAATATTTCAACTGATCCCAACGCACTCAAGGTCATCGCATTTGAGTGCTATATGAATTACTTGTTTGCTGGGAAGAGAAGCACTTGTTTTTATGTGAATAGATGTAATACAAATAACAAAAATTGAGGAGAGATGTTATCTTGGATTATTTGGATTATTCGTACTACTATTCTCATCTGGGATGTTATTCTTACAAAATTTCAGCTGATGTAACCTCCGATGTAACCTCCTTATGCAAAGAAGGTGGGCTCCCTTTACCGTGTTAGTAAACTCCTCACACCTGACATTATCCTGTATCTCTACAAAGCCACCATCTGCCCATGCATGGAGTATTGTTGCCACATCTGGGCTGGTGCATCATCTAGTAGTTTCTCCCTCCTTGACAAGGTCCAAAAAAGAGTTGCCAACCTAATAGGTCCCTCACTGTCAACCAAGCTCCAGTCCCTGTCCCATCGCCGCAATGTAGCATCCTTGTGCTTGTTTTACAAATACTTCAATGGATTATGCTCTGATGAACTGGCTACTCTGGTGCCCCCTCGACGTAAATTTACTAGACCAACTCGACAATCAGCTAAATCCCATCCATTCAACATGGAGGTACCCAGATGCCGGAGAGCTTTCTACTCCAATAGCTTCTTTCCTCGTGCTGCTGGCCTCTGGAAATCCCTCCCTGCCCCCTGTTTTTCCGACGGTACCCACAGGCAGAACTTTAAAACTAATGTAAACAGACATCTCGCTGCGCAGCTCCCAATTTAGGTTGACCCCCCCCCCCAAAAAAAAACCTTCTCCCTTTTTTCTCAGTAGCTCCTTACGTCTACAGTGACGTCCTGCCTTGTTTGGGGTGAACTATGTTAAAAAAAAAAATTTTTTTAAAAGGTGTGTCTTGTTTAACTCGATAATCTTTATGACAAACTCAGGAATTTGTACGGAATTTTAAAGAACCCTTTTTTAATCCACGGTGGTAGATTGTTCTCGATCCGTCAGCCATAAACGGTTTGAAGTCTTAGGTAATTTTTTTATTATATTCTATTTATTATTGCCTGTCCTGAAGATTAAACCATCAACCTTTAGGAGATTGTTACTTAGAACTTAGCACTTTATCCATTGTGCCACGGTTCATGTAGAATAATGATACCAATTATCAATCCTCATATCAAAAATTGCAAAACATGATAGATGTTTTGTTTTCTGAATCGAAGGAGTGTATGTAAACTGAATGAATATTTTATGAGAAGAAAGCAAATATTTGAAAAACCAAAGTCAATTCAAAAACAATATTTATTGAAATGGTTTGTTTGAAAATCAGAATAACTTGAAACAAATTTCAGATTCTCTCAGACTTCAGGAAAATTGTTTTCGTAAGATTTTTTTCTCGGTCAGTCAGTTGTCACGTTTAAGTTTAGTTTGCCAGGCCTTAGTTTTATTCCACATGCCTCAATATTAAAAAAAATACATGGTCAAGCTTCAAGTTTTAAATAGTTTTTCCTTTGGTATGTCATACTTAAGTTTTAGATAGCATTTCCTTTGGTCTGTCAGGCTGAAGTTTTAATATAATTTCCTTTGGTTTATCAGGCTTAAGTTTTAAATCGCATTTTCTTTAGTCTGTCAAGCTGAAGTTTTAATATAATTTCCTTTGGTTTATCAGGCTTAAGTTTTAAATCGCATTTTCTTTAGTCTGTCAAGCTGAAGTTTTAATATAATTTCCTTTGGTTTATCAGGCTTAAGTTTTAAATCGCATTTTCTTTAGTCTGTCAAGCTGAAGTTTTAATATAATTTCCTTTGGTTTGTCAAGCTTAAGTTTTAAATCGCATTTTCTTTAGTCTGTCAAGCTTAATTTTTAAATAGCCTTTTCTTTGATTTGTCACACTTAAGTTTTAAATAGCATTTTCTTTGGTCTGTCAAGCTTAATTTTTAAATAGCCTTTTCTTTGGTCTGTAAAGCTTCATGAAATAGCATTTCTTTTTGTATGTTATGTTTAAGCTTTAAATAGCATTTTCTTTGGTCTGTCAAGCTTAAGTTTTGAATAGCATTTTCTTTGGTATGTTATGTTTAAGTTTTAAATAGCATTTTCTTTGGTATGTTATGTTTAAGTTTTGAATAGCATTTTCTTTGGTCTGTAAAGCTTCATGAAATAGCATTTCTTTTTGTATGTTATGTTTAAGCTTTAAATAGCATTTTCTTTGGTCTGTCAAGCTTAAGTTTTGAATAGCATTTTCTTTGGTATGTTATGTTTAAGTTTTGAATAGCATTTTCTTTGGTCTGTAAAGCTTCATGAAATAGCATTTCTTTTTGTATGTTATGTTTAAGCTTTAAATAGCATTTTCTTTGGTCTGTCAAGCTTAAGTTTTGAATAGCATTTTCTTTGGTATGTTATGTTTAAGTTTTGAATAGCATTTTCTTTGGTCTGTAAAGCTTCATGAAATAGCATTTCTTTTTGTATGTTATGTTTAAGTTTTAAATAGCATTTTCTTTGGTCTGTCAAGCTTAAGTTTTGAATAGCATTTTCTTTGGTATGTTATGTTTAAGTTTTGAATAGCATTTTCTTTGGTCTGTAAAGCTTCATGAAATAGCATTTCTTTTTGTATGTTATGTTTAAGCTTTAAATAGCATTTTCTTTGGTCTGTCAAGCTTAAGTTTTGAATAGCATTTTCTTTGGTATGTTATGTTTAAGTTTTAAATAGCATTTTCTTTGGTATGTTATGTTTAAGTTTTGAATAGCATTTTCTTTGGTCTGTAAAGCTTCATGAAATAGCATTTCTTTTTGTATGTTATGTTTAAGCTTTAAATAGCATTTTCTTTGGTCTGTCAAGCTTAAGTTTTGAATAGCATTTTCTTTGGTATGTTATGTTTAAGTTTTGAATAGCATTTTCTTTGGTCTGTAAAGCTTCATGAAATAGCATTTCTTTTTGTATGTTATGTTTAAGTTTTAAATAGCATTTTCTTTGGTCTGTAAAGCTTCATGAAATAGCATTTCCTTTGGTATGTTATGTTTAAGTTTTAAATAGCATTTTCTTTGGTCTGTCAAGCTTAAGTTTTGAATAGCATTTTCTTTGGTCTGTAAAGCTTCATGAAATAGTATTTCCTTTTGTATGTTATGTTTAAGTTTTAAATAGCATTTTCTTTGGTCTGTCAGGTTGAAGTTTAAAATAGCATTTCCTTTAGACTGTCAAGCTCAAGTTTTAAATAGCTTTTTCTTTGGTCTGTCAAGCTCAAGTTTTAAATAGCTTTTTCTTTGGTCTGTCAAGCTTAAGTTTTAAATAGCTTTTTCTTAGGTCCATCATGCCTATGTTTAAAATCTTATCATAATCTCTAACCATGCTGATAGAATCGCTGCATCTTACGAATATTTGTGGTTGATATTTTCTGAGCACAATGTTTATATATTTTTTATCTCTTGTCGCCATCAAAACCTTTTATCTCAAAGCAGAAAACGCGGCGTTCAATTCAAAGAAGACAATTAATTGGATAGATTTTGAATGCTTTCATTTTACAAACACGAATTTCACTCGTGGTGTCATTTAAAAAAAAAAAATTTGCAACAACCTAATTATTTATCATTTTTGTTTATTTTTTTTTTTGAAATTGAAAGAATTTTCTTTTTAAATCTTTGTGTGAAGAATATTTATCCGACATTAAGAAAACAAAAACTCCTTGGCCGTTTTACTAAGAGCAAAGTGTAGTATCTGTTCTGACACTAAACTTCATCTTTTCTGTCCTCGGTCAGTGAAAGAGAAATCCTTCTACGCAGAAGCAATTTTTATTTTAGTCCCAATCCAGAGTGCCCTTTTTTTGGAGCTTAATTTTACCCACATTAAAAGCCGACTTTGTGTCTAAATATGCCCTCGTGGGGTTGCGAGTAAATCACGACATACATCTATTTATGGTAATCAAACGGAAGGCACTAATAATCTTGTATATTTCTTCAGCTCTCCTGAACACTAGCCTAGTCTAATAAGACTAAACCAGCAGTGATAGTGGTCGATATACTTTATGTTCAATATTCTATCCTAGTTTTTTTCAATGGTTTCTTTTCATACTATTTTCATCTTCATTCTTTCTTCTGTTGGTTTCTTCTTGACACTCACTTTCTTTTCCTTTGTTCTCTTCTATCTAAAGCAAGTATATTAAACATGCGGTCCTTTGCAGCTCACATAAAAGATACCGTATTTCATCAATAACAGTCGAAATTGTAGTTTTTATAATTTAAGCTGGGTAAACATGTTTTGTTCACTGAAAAACGTTTCTTGACACTTAAAAACGATATATCATTTTATCAGTTTCAACATTTATTTGTTGCAGTTGCATACAAACCTTTGCCATTTAAACATTTTGTTGCTGTTAAACTACTTTACTACTTTTTATTCATGAATAATCATATCTATGTATATTTTATATTTTTAAGTTTCATCATCATATTCGGTTTAACGTCCATTTCCCACGCTGACATGTGTTGGACGGCTTTGAGAAATTGACTTTACTTATCCCTCTTTCCCTTTTATCACTTTTTCCCCATGTTTTCCTTGGCTTTCCTCTGTGAACTGGACCTGCTACCTTGACTGTTCTTCTTTTTTTTTTTTTTTTTTTTACATGATTCACCCCAAACAAGGCAGGACGCCACTGTAAACGTAAGGGGCTACTGAGAAAAAAGAAAAGGGGAGAAGGATTAGTGGTTTAGCTTAAATTGGGATCTGAGCAGCGAGATGTCTGTTTACATTAGTTTTAAATTTCTGCATGTCAGTACTGTCGGGGAAACAGGGGGCAGGGAGGGAGTTCCAGAGGCCAGCAGCACGAGGAAAGAAGCTATTTGAGTAGAATGCTCTCCATCTACTGACTCAATTACTCTCATCCATTCTTTCAATATGATCAAACTAACAAAGTCTCCTCTTCTTCACACATCTCCCTATACTGTCATATTTAATCTTCCTCTGAAGCAATCAGAACTAAGCCTGTTTTTAAGACTCACATTACACATCCATGATATCATTCTCATATCATTTATCTCCCTGCAACGCATGTTCTCAATCCTCACTAGTCAGGTTTCACTTTCATACATAATCACACTGTCTAAACATGCCTGATAGACTCTTCTCTTGATCGACAGTGGTAACGCTTTGCTGGTTAGTAATGGCAGAAGTTCCCTTAACTTACTCCATCCACTCCTAACTCAAAACGACTTCAATTAGTCGCATGCGGCTCTCATAACAATAAAAATGGCGCTCACGGAGCTCTAAGTTTAACATGTCTGATCTTACGCAGTTGCAGACATCTGTCTTACCATCACTTATTTAAATCTATGTCTGATCTTAAGCAGTTGCAGACATCTGTCTTACCATCACTTATTTAAATCTATGTCTGATCTTAAGCAATTGCGGACATCTCTCTTACTATCACTTATTTAAATGTATGTCTGATCTTAAGCAATTGCGGACATCTGTCTTACCATTACTTATTTAAATCTATGTTTGATCTTAAGCAGTTGCGGACATCTCTCTTACTATCACTTACTTAAATGTATGTCTGATCTTAAGCAATTGCGGACATCTGTCTTACCATTATATATTTAAATCTATGTTTGATCTTAAGAAGTTGCGGACATCTGTCTTACCATTACTTATTTAAATGTATGTCTGATCTTAAGCAGTTGCGGACATCTGTCTACCATTACTTATTTAAATCTATGTTTGATCTTAAGTAGTTGCGGACATCTCTCTTACTATCACTTACTTAAATGTATGTCTGATCTTAAGCAGTTGCGGACATCTGTCTTACCATTACTTATTTAAATGTATGTCTGATCTTAAGCAGTTGCGGACATCTGTCTTACCATTACTTATTTAAATCTATGTTTGATCTTAAGCAGTTGCGGACATCTCTCTTACTATCACTTACTTAAATGTATGTCTGATCTTAAGAGAGTTGCGGACATCTGTCTTACCATTACTTATTTAAATGTGTGTCTGATCTTAAGCAGTTGCGGACATCTGTCTTACCATTACTTATTTAAATCTATGTTTATTATTAAGCAGTTGCGGAATCTATCTTACTATCACTTACTTAAATGTATGTCTGATCTTAAGCAGTTGCGGACATCTGTCTTACCATTACTTATTTAAATGTATGTCTGATCTTAAGCAGTTGCGGACATCTGTCTTACCATTACTTATTTAAATGTATGTCTGATTTTAAGCAGTTGCGGACATCTGTCTTACCATTACTTATTTAAATGTATGTCTGATCTTAAGCAGTTGCGGACATCTGTCTACCATTACTTATTTAAATCTATGTTTGATCTTAAGCAGTTGCGGACATCTCTCTTACTATCACTTACTTAAATGTATGTCTGATCTTAAGCAGTTGCGGACATCTGTCTTACCATTACTTATTTAAATGTATGTCTGATCTTAAGCAGTTGCGGACATCTGTCTTACCATTACTTATTTAAATCTATGTTTATTATTAAGCAGTTGCGGAATCTATCTTACTATCACTTACTTAAATGTATGTCTGATCTTAAGCAGTTGCGGACATCTGTCTTACCATTACTTATTTAAATGTATGTCTGATCTTAAGCAGTTGCGGACATCTGTCTTACCATTACTTATTTAAATGTGTGTCTGATCTTAAGCAGTTGCGGACATCTGTCTTACCATTACTTATTTAAATGTATGTCTGATCTTAAGCAGTTGCGGACATCTGTCTTACCATTACTTATTTAAATGTATGTCTGATTTTAAGCAGTTGCGGACATCTGTCTTACCATTACTTATTTAAATGTATGTCTGATCTTAAGCAGTTGCGGACATCTGTCTTACCATCACTTATTTAAATGTATGTCTGATCTTAAGCAATTGCGGACATCTGTCTTACCATTACTTATTTAAATCTATGTTTGATCTTAAGCAGTTGCGGACATCTCTCTTACTATCACTTACTTAAATGTATGTCTGATCTTAAGCAATTGCGGACATCTGTCTTACCATTATATATTTAAATCTATGTTTGATCTTAAGAAGTTGCGGACATCTGTCTTACCATACTTATTTAAATGTATGTCTGATCTTAAGCAGTTGCGGACATCTGTCTACCATTACTTATTTTAATCTATGTCTGATCTTAAGCAGTTGCGGACATCTCTCTTACTATCACTTACTTAAATGTATGTCTGATCTTAAGCAGTTGCGGACATCTGTCTTACCATTACTTATTTAAATGTATGTCTGATCTTAAGCAGTTGCGGACATCTGTCTTACCATTACTTATTTAAATCTATGTTTGATATTAAGCAGTTGTGGACATCTATCTTACTATCACTTACTTAAATGTATGTCTGATCTTAAGCAGTTGCGGACATCTGTCTTACCATTACTTATTTAAATGTATGTCTGATCTTAAGCAGTTGCGGACATCTGTCTTACCATTACTTATTTAAATGTATGTCTGATCTTAAGCAGTTGCGGACATCTGTCTTACCATTACTTATTAAAATGTATGTCTGATCTTAAGCAGTTGCGGACATCTGTCTTACCATTACTTATTTAAATGTATGTCTGATCTTAAGCAGTTGCGGACATCTGTCTTACCATCACTTATTTAAATCTATGTCTGATATTCTATGTTATGTAAGTCAAATCGGGTTTTTAATGTTCGATAATTGCATTGTGATAAAATGGGTAAATGCCGTCCAAGCTTATCCTGGCTTTTCACAACCCTGCCACATTCTGGACATGAGAAAATATTTTGTCGGTTGCACAACATTTTAGTTCTCACGTGAAGGGGGTAGCCAAAGATTTGAAAAACATACGTAGATATCATATGCATTCAGTGCCTCAGTCATGTCTGATCTATCATACTTTCATGCAACGCACTTTAACTTAGCATATTGAACACGTTCAGAATAGACCGAATCACCATGTTTGTGAATCTATGATAATTATGTATCAATTTCAGCTTTTGTCAAAAATATTCACAGTAATATTGTTAAGTTTTGCACCGGATTTTGAAAAACATTATCTTAGGTTATTAATTCTAATTTTTCTCTTTGGAAAACTTGAGTTCATTTCGAGTTTGTCTTCTGCCATATTGACGTCTCCCTATCCTTCAAATTCGCTTCTTCATCGAATAGATTGGTTGGGATAAGAAAAGTATACTATGCAGATCAATTCTTCGATCCCAGCAGCTCATCAACGTAGACAGCTTGAGTCTTGTTGTTTTGATGACACATTGCAGTGGTTCGTTTTCTCTTCTCTTCTTTTTCACTGTTGTCGTCTTCTTTTTAATAAAAATTATTTAACAATAACAGCACACGATTCATTCGGTATTGAACAATGCTTTCGAAGGTTTTATTTTTATTTTTATTTTTTAGTATGCAGTATACATACATAATATCCTCCACCCATTCTGTATAGGGGAAGGCAGCAGCTGTCTCAAAGTACGTTCTCCCTCACGATTCAAAGAAAAGAGAAAGATCTCATCAGCTTATTCACCACGTGTCACTACTGGCTAGTGATGGGATGATTCCAATATTTTTCCTGATTCCGATACAATTACTTATTCTGTTCTGAATTCCGACTCCGATACAATTACTGATTCCGATTCTGATTCTTTTAAAATCTCTAAATATTTAGCTATAGAGTTCTTGCTTATTTTTTAAATTTTCGGATTACCGTAAAAACCCATGTAATATGTGCATATATTTTTGCAAACGTAAAAATACACTTGTGGATGGGTGGGTGTGTAGGGGTGATCTATAGATTATAGTTTTAAATATTTACTAGTAGGTAGGTGAAAATCAATAAACAGTGTTCATTTTATCATTAATACCAGCAATGGAAAATTTTGTTTGAAACTAAAACAAACAAACAAGCAAAAAAGAATTGTTTTGGGAAAAAAGGTACACATTTTTTCGATACCGATACCGATACCGATACCCCAAAAAGTTCCGATTTTTTCGATTCCCGATTCTGATTAATTATCCCAACACTACTACTGACTTTTTGTTTGTGACACAATATCATCATATGGAGACCTAACTTTTACTTGACTTCCAATGGAATTTTCCACTACTCTAACCTCCTGTGGAAAAATACCGTTTTTAACATTATTTTTACTTATACGCACACATTTAGATATTGCTACAGTTGGGGAAGATGCAGTTGCTCAAATTGTTCTTTCAGTTCTTGAGTGGCATGCGTGATTAAGGCATATGAATATCGTTTTATTTCCACTTCAAAAGTCATTTGATTTTTCCCCTACCATTTTCTTCTCACTCGAAGTTTTGTCTTAATCGTGTAGTCATAATGTGTACTTGTTTGAATTTTCAATCATTTCTTTTCTGTTATGAGCTAAGAATGTCTTTAGGGCACGTGGTGCAATGGGGGAAAAGGTGTCTTGTTACTTTTAACACCTCGAAGACCAAGATTCTCTCCTTTCACTACCAACGCTCAGATCCCTGTTTTGCCCCAGTTGAAACGAATGCCTATCTCCTTGATGAAGCCCTTTGTTTTGATAAGCTCCTAGGACTGACTTTCATTCCAAATCTAGAATGGAAGACATATATCCAATCTGTTGCTAAGGTAACTGAAATAATGGTCGAATCTTTCTAACATTCCAGAAAGTACCGGACTCCTGTACCTGCATAAGGTCGGATACGTCCTAGAATGGAGTACTGCTGCCACATCTGGGGAGGTGCCGCTCAAAGCACTTTTTTTTCTTTGACAAAATACAAAATCGACTTCACAATCTAGTGGTGATCTCTTCTATTCTCTACGGCTCCTTTCTCTCACAGAAGAGACGTCACTAGTCTTTTTCTACTCTTACCTTATTTCCATGGAAGGTGCTCGACTCAGCTCCAATATCTACATCCTTTTTGTAAAACATTCACAGGAAGAACTTGTCTTCCTACCACAACTGCAAAGAATTTTCTTTTCTTCCTCTGTGTGCCTAATATCAAATGGAATTTTCATGAACACAGTTTCTAAGAGCTTCTTATATGTGAAACAGATTACCATGAGACTGCTTCCCTGCAGACTACAACATGCCACTGTTCAATACCAATGTTTACAAATACTTGTCATAAGTCGTCCTCAGAAGTAATCGAATTTTGTTCGTTCCATTAACAATTTTCAACTCTCTCATTTGACTGACAATTCATCCATCTCATTAACCTTAACCTCGAGTGGCTCTTGGCCTTGATAAGTGACGTCTCATTCGTAAAAAAGGACAGCCATCATAATTTCGTTTTTGTAAATATTCAGGTTTCAAGTCTGCATATACTTTTGTGTTGTTAATTTCTTTGGGAACATTTCTCCAGAAACTCAGAAAATATTGGAAAGAAAAAGATTCCATTGAACTCAAAATCAGATCAGCCTCTTACATTGGTGCTATGTTCCCTTCCATTCCATTCCATTGTCGCTATGTTCCCTTCCATTCCATTCCATTGTCGCTATGTTCCCTTCCATTCCCATAAGCTGTTCAAGTACATCAATTATTTCAATAAAGTATTTTTTCACATCATTTAATGTTTGTCATCTTGTTTCAATCATGCTATTAATGCTGTGGCTTTTATTAGCACATCCTGTTAATGAGTGGAGTGTGAAAAAAGATAAATGTTCCACAGCTCCAAAAGCCATAACGGAATTGGTAGTAACAGCTGACACATGGACACCTGCTAAATTAAAAGAATCTGCTTGCAAGATATCACATCCTCATTTACAATTAGCAGACTCAATTCCTTGCTCGGTAACTGCCTCTAAAATCATATTTGAAATCTACCCTGCTGTCATTCCTTTCAGTTTCATGCAATCAATAAATGATACCACCACACAAAACATAGCAAAGCACTTGACAGGTTTTGTCAATGTGAAATATATCTGATTTGGTATCAATATTTTCCCTGTTCTTTTTTATGAAAATCGCTCCAGACAAGGCATTAAGCCACTTGATATAAGGAGCTAAAAAAACTACTTCAAGGTCAAAAACTAGCCAACGATAAGTGTTAGATAGATTCCGATTCAGAAAACAGCAATTCTTCCCCCTTTGGCAGAAACATCGCTCATGTAATGTGAGAACTAAAGGGAACCGATAGTTGCCGAAAGTAAACTCAAGGTTCACTTTCTACAACTTGATCAACTATTTCCTTTTCCACATTTTCTCTAAGAACAGTAAGGCACTCAATTTTGAATCGAAGAGAATAGAAAGGACAACATTATCATGATTCTTTCAAAATTTCCAAAACGTTTTTTTATTAATCATTACATTCGGCAGCATCTTTATCCTCCATTTCATCAAAATGTCCTCTTAAAGCCACATTTTGTTTTACCAGAAATCTGATAATATCCACTAATCTCATAAGAGCTTCTCCCCCACACATTCATATATTCTCTTTAACAATTGTCTGTACTTTTTGTATCAATCGTTTTCATTAGAAGAATTCTGACTTCCAGTTCTTTCTATTATCTGTATAAGGAGTACAGTATAGTTGTATATCTACCCACGATGCATGAAGAAATAGACTACCATTTTCCCACTTTAAGTGAATGTGAAATGTGTATTAGAAGTTTGTGGAGAGAGACACTAAAATAGAAATCTTCCTGTCCGTGTTAGGTCACTGGCGGGACACGTAGCCTTCCTCGAATTCTAATTGGAAAATTCCACTCTACTTAATTTTTAACGTTATGTGGAAATTTACCATTCTAAGCCGACTTTTTGCACACCCACCTCTTATCTTGCTACAATCCCATTAGCTTTGAAATGTTCCCTCTGTTTTTTTAATAGTGATATGCAGTGTTGATTTTGACCTCCATATCTTCATGATGTCCTCTTGAGGCCAAAATCAACAGGGCAGCAGGGAGAAACTTTGGTTGCAGCTCACAACAAATAGTGTTGGTTCTTCTATAGATGTTTCTACAATGCGCCATTAAATAGGAACTCAGTCAATGTGTATCAAACAGCCGCAAACGCAGACGCTACAAGCAATTATATATATATATATATATATATATATATATATATATATATATATATATAAATAATAAAATTGACAACATCTTTGAAGCACGGATTAGAATGTATTAAAGTGAAATATTTTGAAAATCAACAATCGTGCAATTTAAATGAAAAATTCATTTATTTAATTTTTTTTTTTGCAAGCTTTCGTTGTAGAACAACTTTGTCAGGCGAGACTGTCTTATAGTTTTGTTTTTTTTCTTCTTTTCTTCCTCCTCATTTTGATGGTATTAACCCCGAGGGGTCGAATCACAATATGAGCAGAAAGAGACGTAGAGTTCTTAAGACGTTAGGATAAGTGTAGTCCTGGCGATGTTATGCACAGTCTTAACGTCTTAAGAACTTGACGTCTCTTTCTGCTCATATCGTGATTCGACCCCTCGGGGTTAATACCATCAAAATGAGGAGGAAGAAAAGAAGAAAAAAAACAAAACTATAAGACAGTCTCGCCTGACAAAGTTGTTCTACAACGAAAGCTTGCAAAAAAAAAAAATTAAATAAATGAATTTTTCATTTAAATTGCACGATTGTTGATTTTCAAAATATTTCACTTTAATATATATATATATATATATATATATATATATATATATATAGCCATAACTTAGTAATATTTCTATTTTGCAGATATACATACAGTAAATTTATTTTTATTTTTTTGATGCACTAACGAGTCGCCATTTATCAAGACCCAAAAGCCACTGACTCGAGGATAAGGTCAGGTGGACGGTGAGACAACACCTTAAGGATTGGTAACAATAGTTGAAACTGGACAGAATTTTATTATTTAAGAGGACGGCTCAACAAGAATTTGTTAACACTGGACTTGAAAACGACCATGTTGAAGTAAGCTGAGAATCAGCCCCGTGATATTATGTTCCACAGCGGGGCAGTTTTTGGAAAGAAACTTTGCTCATGGAAGTTCTGTTTAGTTTTAGGTACACAGAGGAAGAAAAGAAAATTATTGACAGTTGTTGTAGCTAGACGAGTTCTTATTGTGAATGTTTCACAGGGGAGCCATAGATTGGAGCTCAGTCGAGCACCTACCATGAAAATAACGATAGAGTAGAGAAAGACTAGCAACCTCTCTTCTGTGAGAAAGAGGTAGTAGGGAAGAGAAGAGGACTAGATTTCGAAGTCGGTGTTGTACTCTGTCAAGGCAGGGGAGTGTGCTGTGAGTGGCAACTCCTTAGGACGTATTTGACTCTTATCCAACGTCAGAAGTGAGATATATTCTGGAGCACTTATGTCTAAATTACTTTTATGTAAAATACATACATAACTATTAGGACTACATGGAAATTAATTTGCTATATAATACAGAGAGATGAATGTCCATATAGTAGACATTATCTCACCTCCCAGGGTTTGTCACATGTCTCACAAGTCACAATCAATTAAAATACATAAAAGTTCATAGCAGATCTTGCTGGCCGTTTGTTCTTTACTGTGATCTTGTTGCCTGCAAACAAGTTTGTTCATACACCGAAAATAAGGACCAAGAAAAGACAACAGTTGAATACAAGAAGAGGTTTATTCGTTTGGGATCGGCTGTTCTTAATCACTGACCACTGGGGTGATGAGAGGTGAACCAGAGAGACGTCGATAATTACTGCTTGATCATATCTTATCCGGACATCTCTCAAACCTAAATTTCACACGCGTATACTTCCAAGTGAACTGACGAATTCACCCCCCACTCTCTCTCCTTGGACCATTTGACGTCACATCCGTTTCTAGCACAGAGAAGGTCGAGCTGATATCCGAGTACACTAAGCTTCCCCCGACTGAACCCTATTTCCTGTTATCCTCAACTAACAAAATTATATTCGCCAATATTTAATAGAAATAGCTAAGACAAATGAGAACCAATTGTGGGTATATTTGATAATCATCTATATAATAATACATTGAGACAATTTAATGTTGGTACGTACGTTATCACCCTCATCACTTTTTTAAAGATGGGATTGTCCAATTGCCAAAGATGGAATGCAAAAAACATCATTTTAAAAATTTCATCTGATGCCACTGTTGTATCGAACGTGAAACTCGAACTAAAATACATTTTCTTCAAGCTAGGATCAAATTGTAGTATCTGTTCTGTCCAAAGATGGAACAATAATATTGTGGCACCTATGTTCGCACCAGATGTCCATGAAATAGAAATATATGACAAATTCCTACAATGGTTTTTGAAGATAGATCCCCATAATCTGACATATTCTGAAACTACACTAACCGGAGTAATTAGATAATTAAATGTTTCAGTTTGAACAAAGTTAGTACAATAATATCTAGGGGGTGCTGCATTTGCACCGGACGTCCATTAAATGGAAATATTTTTAAGCACGGCAGCGATATATAACAGATGAAGGATACCACTGTGGAATTTCCACGAGTCCCGCTAGTTAACTTAATAGTGTACATTTACACTGATTTCACACTAATTAGTCAGAGTTGACCACCAACTAATTTTTGCATATTATTTATGTCTTATTTATCTCCTCACACGGATACTATCATAATAATTATTGAGCGCAGCGAAAGTGCACGGAGGATCTGTTAACCTCTGAGCAACACGTCATTACTAGCTACATGCGCTTGTTCGAATCAAAGTTTGCAATCAAATCAAGATGGCCGCCAAACCGTGATTATCGTCTGTGGTGCACTTTATGAGAATGTAAAATATTTAATGGCCGTGCGTACATGAACATCTCGGCATAGATTTGTTTCAAACGCAGGGTTTCATTAGGATTGCTTCAAAATGTTGACGAATACAGAAAAGAACATAAAATGTTTCGCTGAATACAAAGAGGTACCGTCATATCACATGCTGGAGACTGTCTACAACGTGCATGAGCAACCTTTGTTCATGCGTGGACCAGATTAAGTTTTCTCAACCTGGACACGGGCCAGAATCAAAAAGCTACTAACAATAGTATTAACGAACACAAACAGAAGATTTGAAAGAAATCTCCTTAACAGAGAGCATACTGATGATGCCCTTCAAATCCTTTTTAAAACAATACAAAGTCAGTTGAAACAATTACAGTAAAACTCCTACGCTATGGTTTGGTAGTTTGGTAGTTTTGTTTTACGGCATATCAACCCTTTTTGGGTTATTTAATGCCGAATCTGGTCTTGTTTTCTTCTCTTTTTTGTTTCTTTCCCCTTTTAATATCTGTTTCTATTTAACCCATAGTTGGGACCCTAACAGGTACTACCACTCCGGGTCAGGGTGGACCTGGGAGCAATGGTAATTAAGAGGAGGCTCCACATTCCCCAAAGTCCGTAAGCCGGATCTCACCATCGGATGTAGTTTAAGGTCATATCCAGGACCGGGAGTAGGGTAGGAAAAATAAAAATAAAAAAGGGGAGGGAGAAAGGGAGAGGGGCTGTTGTTTTTGGTTTTGGTTTTGTAGAACATAATTAAGTTTTACAAAAAAAAAAAAAAAAAAAAAAAAACGTCAATGTAGGTGAATTTCGTCTCAGGGAGCCACAGGGCAGCCTGATCTGGTATCACCAGTCCTACGCTATGAACTTTTGATCTGTTCATAGTATAGGATTGGCTATAGCGTAGAATAAATTTGATGACCTGAAACAATTTTCTTCATAAAATGATATAGAAAATTGTTTGGCCAACTATAGTAATATTTTATGAGGATAATTAAAGAAACAATATGTAAACAAAATGGATTTATTAGGAAAATGACTATTGATCAACGCAAATAGACATTAAATGCCTAAATATTAAAACAATTGTTTATAGATACTGCATGTATATCACTACACTAAAATTATCGAATGTCCTCATTATTTTCAAAATCATCCATGCTCAATGATTACATTGAGTCTTTTATGTTTTGTCGAAATTTGAATACTTTGTTCAGTTCCATTTTCTTAATGAACATTTTTCTTTGTAGAGCACAAACGATCCCTATAGCATAGTTATTAAAGCAAGTCTTTTCTTCCAAGAATGTTAGAACTCATTCTGTATTTCTTTCTGTGACTTTAAAAAGGGTGTACGTTCGTTAGTATATCGATAAAAATATCTTTAAACACATTCATTTATAGAAATATATCAGTTAATTTTATAATTTTCTTTTTTAATTGCTAAGCTTCGTTTATGACGTAGGAAGTTCATATTTAATTTTGTTCATAGCATAGGAAGTTAATAGCTTATGGCGTTCATAGCATAGGATTTTTACTGTATTTCGAAAAACGTTTCATGGTTAAAGGTCATATCATTAGTACTAGCCAGGTCCCAGCGGTATCTTTAATAACTATTAAAAGCTTATCAAAGGCAATGAAAGGTGCAAAATAATTTCTATGAATACATTTGCCCTGACATCAGTTGTTCTATTTTAGCCTTAGGCAAGACTTTAATTTCCTATGGTATATTAGCAGTGTTTTGGGTAATCCCTTTGGATTTTTGAATACTTTTCTAAAAAGATCATCTTTATCAAAGATCTCCCCCCGGTCACAGAAGAAGCTTTTGTAGGCCGCATTTGGCCTGCGGACCGTAGGTTTCCCATGCATGCTCTAAAAGAATTATCAGATTTTTATTCCTTCTATCACACAAACAAAAGATAACTAAAATCTCTTACTTATAAAATAAAACAGGATTTATTTATATTTACAAGTAATACAGCAGAAATGCACACATGTCAAAACTTCATAATATGTGGATATAACGAAAGACGGACTTATCTAACATTTGTTGAGATCTGGTCTCCAATTGCACATCAAATACACCTGGTTGTTATCAAAGGTCTCAGCATGCCACGGGAAAAGCAAAATCCAGCCTGCAGGCTTTAGGTTGCCCATGAATGGTCTACAAACTGTCAAATTATACAGAGTAAGCTAGGGAAACAAAGCGACTAAAAAATGGCAGCAACTTTTTAATTCATTCACTTGAAAAAGAAAAAGAACCATTATCAAAAAAAGTACCTCGAAATCACAAAAACGTAATCAAATTATCGTTTTATAATTCAGAATTTTTTAGATGAGGCTTGATAATTTGGACTATTTGGATTCCAAGATGAGAACAGTAACCCGGATGATCACAATAATCCGAATTATCATATTGTTCGCACACCTCGCAAACCATGCACATACAACACGATGTAGCTGCTGCTACTCCAAAATAAAATATTTAATGTTTACTGTGTCAAATCATCATCATCATCATCATCATCATCATCATCATCATCATCATCATCATCATCATCATCATCATCAAATTTAGTTTTAAAAATAATGAACCTATTTAATTATTAACAGAAAAACTTTATTAGTCATTGCGTTCGATGCAGAGTTGATGATGATGATAATCAGGGATTTTGATGATCATCATCATCATCATCATCATCATCATCATCATCATCATCATCATCATCATCAACGATTTTGATCACTCCTGGAGGAGAAACTCCTACCTAGTTTACTTCCACCTTGTTTTCTCCCTGGTTAGGCATGGTCACGTCGAACCCAGTTGCTGTTGAGGTTGTCGCATCACCAGGTTTTTGGCCTTCCTCTTGTTTTTTTCCATTGCTTCGGGTTCATTCTGTCGCCCTCTATGTCCATCTGTTGTCTGTAGATCTCGAAAGGTGAACTGCCTGCTATGTTTAACCCTTCATATGGTGGTGATGATGTTGTTCACTCCAGTTTGTTGTCTGATCCAGGTGTTTCTTTTTCTTTCACGTAGACTGTGTTCTACTTTACGTTGTGCCACTCTTAGCTTTTCTATTGCTGCATTATTCAATGGCCATATTTCACTACCATAAATTGTGTAAATTACTTATATTTATTGTAAGATTGTCAGTATTTTTATCGAATATTACACACACATGGCAGAAGTAAATAGACGAAATTATACGAGTAGCAGCGGGGCCGTATTGTGGGTCAATCTGAATGTGAATTTGGTTAGTATCAACCACTGCAAATCTCGGGATTCGACTTTCCAGTTAATCGAGTGATTGTCCAATTCACCAGAGAAAGAAAATAATGAATATCACCATTAGGATCATCTGACAGCAGTCTTCCTTATTAATGATAATAAAGGTGTCTATTTACTTCTTTCATGTCTGTGTTGCTATATCTGCTCGGCCGCGTGTAAATTATTTACATCCTTTGTAAGATTACCAATATTTTCATATAATACTCTCTCTCTCTCTTTCTCTTTCTCTTTCTCTCTCTCTCTCTCTCTAATACTCTATCTCTCTCTCTAATACTCTCTCTCTCTCTCTCTAAAACTCTCTCTCTTTCTCTTTCTCTAATACTCTCTCTCTAATACTCTCTCTCTCTCTAATACTCTCTCTCTTTCTCTCTCTCTCTCTAACAATCCCTCTCTCTCTAATACTCTCTCTTTAATACGATCTCTCTCTAATACTCTCTCTCTCTCCCTCTCTAATACTCTCTTTCTAATACTCTCTCTCTAACACGCTTTCTCTAATAATCTCACTCTCTAATACTCTCTCTTTCTTTAATATTCTCTCTCACTCTAATACCCTCTATCTCTCTCTTTCTAATACTCTCTCTCTCTAATACTTTCTCTCTCCCTAACAATATCTCTCTCTCTCTCTCTCTCTCTCTCTCTCTAATACTCTCTTTCTAATACTCTCTCTCTCTCTCTCTCTCTCTCTCTAATACACTTTCTCTAATAATCTCACTCTCTAATACTCTCTCTCTCTTTAATATTCTCTCTCACTCTAATACTCTCTCTCACTCTAATACTCTCTATCTCTATCCCTTTCTAATTCTCTCTCTCTCTCTCTCTAATATTCTCGCTCTAATACTCTCTCTCTATTTCTCTTTGTTATAGTAGTGACCTTCATCTTGTCTCATTTCATTACGTTAAATATTTTTTTATAAATAGAATATTTTTGAAGTTGGTCTTAGTACTCTACACTATTGCATTTTCGATTTTAATAAATACACTCGATTAATAATAAACAAATAATGATATGTAAGTCACATAGTTGCGAGAAACATATGCAGACTATATTCATTTACTTGCTTCCCACTGCAGCAAGATTTGGGACAAGGCAGGAAAATGAGGATAGCTCTCTCGTGGGGGCACTCTGACTAGTACAAAAATAGGCAAGTATGAACCCATTGACATTCTTCAGTAGGAGTGCCTCAAGCGACTAGAAATAAACCTCTTAGACCCAAGCTAGATCATACCTCATTCCGACAAAGAAGTGTCTGATGGTTGAGGTCAGTCAATCAGTTGTTGGAATGATTGCCAAGGACGGATCCTCGGCTGAGAAGTAGTCATACAAGTTTATTAATACTAGTGGGAGCCTGTGGATATTCCGCGGTGCGTTCTAGATCAATTTGTATAATTTACTGCTAATCAAAAATATTCATATCGAAATAATAAATGTCTGTCAGAAAAATAAAAATTTAAGAAAAATAAAATTACTCTTTCTCCTTCCGTAAAAATAATTGTTGTTGTCAGCTAAATATCCTTTAAATAACTACAACGAATATTTCTCTTTTTTATTTATTTAAAACTTTTCTGATTTAGTTGATGGGATAGCATAATTTGATTTCAGAACAATTCATTAAAATGGGTAAACTATGAATTGTTTAATTTAGCGACATCACATTAATCACCTGCCAATCTGCTCATTTTTTTTTTAATGTGTGTGAAAGGTGATAACGTGCATACGAACATGAACATGAATCTCTATCTTGTCTAGAATCATTAGTCGCTGTTGTTTTAATTGCTATGGTTTTATTTTGCACTGCTCTGCTAAAAAAATCTTACAAGAAAACCGCTTTCATCGAATCTGATTGTGAATGTGTGTGACCCTAATTTCAGATTCTATCAACTTATTCACTTTCACAAATCAAAAGTCTTTATTAACAAATAATCTATAAAAAAATTTCCGGATTATCTCCCCTTACTTTTGCTTTAATTATTCATGGATAAGCAAAGCCTGTCTGAAGCAATGGTGAAAAAGAATATAGCTTTGTGGGTGTGTCCTGTATAGTTTTTTTAAAAACTTTTAGATTGACATACACGCACCTATCCTTTATATAGGGGAGTTTGAATTATCTACTAGATACCATCCTCGAGTGTCTTCGGTCTCTCTGTACAAGGGTTTGTCAGGATAACTTGACATGAGAATACTTTCTCAACAAGTAAACCCTGACCAAATATTCAAAATAACATAGTATTCGAAGCCCAAATAAGATCTCCTGTAGTATGTCTACATTTGCTCATACGACAAATGGTGCACTTCCTCCAAGTGGTGTTGCCTCTAGTAACAACACTTAGCTGGATAATCCACCAGACCAGATGAATTCTTGTCCTGGAATCCGGTAAGATCAATAGACTACATAAAAGGTATACTATAAAATAGTTAACTGGTCAATTGGGTAGAGAAGAATAAATGTTCTTCATTTCTTTATGTACTCAACTTTTGAGAAATAAAGAACTATGATTGCACACTCGGATATCTGTGTATCTTATATAGACATCAAGTGTTAGCCTCAGGAAGGGTCCCCTTGATTTCTGAGAACTTCTACCGAAGTAAATGAAAAAACTAGGAAATATAATAGATAAGAAGCTAAGAGCCATAGGTACCAAATAAGCAAGCAGACTGATAAAAACAAAGGGGGTGCTCATTATGTAATGAATGCAGAGGAGGAGACTGGCCATGTAGTTATTCTTTTAAGTGCGACAATGGGAGAAGAGAATTAATATTGATTAACCATTCTCTTTCTCTATCGATCTATCTATCTACCTATTTATCTATCTATCTACCTATCTCTATCTGTTTCTCTCATATAGTTGTGAACTTCACTTCGACTTATTTCACTAAGTTATCTAAATATATAAATGCGAAAGTTTTTTACATTTATCACTTCTATATTACCATCAAAACGGTTTACTGTTATTTAAATCAATAATTCAACATAATGTTTTGAAATAATGTGTATATATATATATATATATATATATATATATATATATATATAGAGAGAGAGAGAGAGAGAGAGAGAGAGAGAGAGAGAGGGAGAGAGAGAGATCCAAAGACACCTATTTGAATGCCTAATTTGCATAATTATTTTTGAAACAGTTCATAATAAATTAATGTTTGATGCTATTTGTAATTATATTGTTCTATTTTCCCTATATACAGGGTGGGCCAAAATAAGGGTCCTATCTTTAAATTTGAATAACTTGAATTTGAATAACTTCCACAAAATAAAAGTTAAACTCACCAAACTTTATGTGTGTGTAGACTGACCCTTCCGAGATTTTTTGAAATAAACAAAACAAATTTTAGCCGAAAAACACTTCTTAAAACTTACAAAAACTAAAGTATTGTTTTTTACACTGTTTTGAGTTTTTTAAGCAAAAATAATGTTTTCTAAATGAGGGTACGTTCCTTAGGGCTAATACGGCTCATGCTTGCTTCGGAAGGGGTCCTTTACTTATTCTAAAAAAAAATCAAAAAAAAATCAATAAATAAAAAAGTTATGAATTTTTAAAAATAGGACTCTTATTTTTGCCCACCCTGTATATATACAAGAGTTTTGTCTAGATTAACAGACATCAGTTCAAGTGATTCAATAATAAAAAGGATGAATTATTATAAGCTTTCTTAAAAAATTTGTTCACTAATGTTCAAGGAAGCTAATTAAAATTAAACATCGTTAGCCAGAAAGAAAAATATACCTACGAGGCATAGCAAGAAGATTTCATAGAGGGGCTGGGTCACTGCCCTTTCTATTTCTACCATTTCTTTTTAATTGTTCTTAAATTCAATGATTGTTTTGATCCCGTGGACAAACGTTTCACATTTGCGTTCAAATGTTCCTTTCCGATATTTTATTTAGGGCAACTGACTTGATTTTCAACAAGTTGCCATCCATTTCTAAATTGTAAGAAAGAAAGAGTTTGGTCATAAAGTGGAACGTTCTAGTACTTAAAATTATTGCATTTTTTTTATTTCAATAAATAATCACTTAATAGTAAATAAACAAAATAATAATGTGTAAGTCACGTAGAGACGAGAAACACATGCAGACTGTATTTATTTACTTGCTTCTCACTGCGGCAATATGTGGCACAAGACAGGTAGGTGGGGAAAGCCAGCCCATCCATGGGTGCACTTTGGCTGATACAAAAATAGCTATAAATCGACCCGTCTTCATTCCCCGTTAGGTGCGTCTCAGGCTACTGACAATAAACCTTCTAAGACCGAGCCGAACCATACCTCATGTCTGTTGGGTCAGCTCAATCTCTCATGGTCTCATTTCAGTCTTGAGAGACAATTGATACCCCCTGTAAGGGTATCTGCGCATGTAATTGTGAAGCAAGAGTTGCGCAATTTCCAACCGCACTTCTCCTGAATCAGTACTGCTTGGTTCCAGTGGCAAGTAGAAGTCAACTGGAAACAATGCTGAGATAAGCGGAGAGCACACACAGCACTGAGTATTCCCAAATGGTCACCGATTTAGTATTGACCAGGCTCAACGTCGCTTAACTTTGGTGGACAAATACGAACCAGTGTGTCAACATGCTTCTGCCGTATAATCTCTAGGTCAATCACTAGGTTGTCGAAAATGATTGCTAAGGATGGATCCTCGGCGGGAACGAAAACGCTAGCCAGAACGAGTCGCATGAGAAATGGTCACACAATGTGATTAATATTGAGAATATTTGTCTACAATCATTAGTCACTGTTGTTTTGATTGCTACGATTTTATTTTGCACTGCCCTGCTAAAAATCTCAGAAAAAGATCTCTTTCGTCAAATTTAATTGTGAATGTGTATGACCCTAATTTCAGATTCTATCAACTTATCCACTTTCACAAATTAAAAGTCTTTATTAACAAATAATCTATAAAATATTCAAACAACAAATTTGCTGATGAAAAATCGTTCCGGATTATCTCCCCTTACTTTTGCTTTAATTATTCATGAAAAAGCAAAACCTTTTATCTTTTTTTTTGTCAGTTCGTTTTTTTGTTGCTTTATTTTTCGTGATTATCATTTTATTGTGATTTATTACAGATTAGAAACTATTCAGTCTTGTTTGCAATCAACTTTTGCTCATCATTTGTAAGATTCCAAATAAATTGACCTTCTTATTATATCTAAAGCTAAAACATGCGATTCACCGCACGGAAATATCCGATTCTTCATTTTGTCTGCAACTCTTCTGCAGCTTGCAAGTTGTTTTAATTTTCCTTTTCTGCAATTTGAATCCATATTTGTCTCGTTTGACAAAACCGAAATGTTCAAAACAACGGATTACGTTTCCTTAATCTGATTTTTAGATGCGTCAACATATCATTATGAGAGGCTCTGTCTGTTGGTCGGTTTGTCATGTTTCAGTTTTAAATAACATTTTCATATACGGCATAATAACATTTTTGTTAGATCACCGAAGTTAAATGATGTTGAGCCTAGGCAGTATCAGATGGGTGACCATTACGGAATACCAGACACTGTATGAGGGAGAATGGTGACACCTCCATGCAAAAACAAAAAAAAAAACTGCAAAAACTAACGTGGTTAAAATCTCACCTGTGTGGGATTGACATACAACTGGGGACCGCTTGTGAATTTAATATTCCCAAGAAACGTCTTCCTTCACATGTTTAAGTTTGAAACAGCATTTCTTTTAGCTTTTATTAGAATTAAGTTTGAAATAGCATTTTTGTTGGTCTGTCACGCTTACATTTAAAATAGCAATTTTGTTAGTCTGTCACGCTTACATTTAAAATAGCAATTTCGTTAGTCTGTCACGCTTAAGTTTGAAATAGAATTTTTGTTGGTCTGTCACGCTTAAGTTGGAAATAGCAATTTTGTTAGTCTGTCACGCTTACATTTAAAATAGAATTTTTGTTGGTCTGTCACGCTTACATTTAAAATAGCAATTTTGTTAGTCTGTCACGCTTACATTTAAAATAGAATTTTTGTTGGTCTGTCACGCTTACATTTAAAATAGCAATTTCGTTAGTCTGTCACGCTTAAGTTTGAAATAGCCTTTTTGTTGGTCTGTCACGCTTACATTTAAAATAACAATTTCGTTGGTCTGTCACGCTTACATTTAAAATAACAATTTCGTTAGTCTGTCACGCTTAAGTTTGAAATAGCATTTTTGTCGCTCAGTGCTCAGATTTAATGGCTTTACCTAAAGAATGATTCTGTTCTTTTTTACTAATCCATTGCTATTTCAATATGAAGAAAAGAGCAAGAAATCGGATTTAAGAATCCTGGATATCATCATCGTCTTCATCATCGTCGTCGTCGTCATCAGCATCATCATCATTATCATCAAGATTTGATTATATGAAATGAATGTGATCAGGTGGTTTTTGTCGACCTGTCAGTTTTCAATTGACATTTTCTATTTTCTCTCTTAATAATGGAAATGAAATCTGTTGCCAACCAAAAAAGTGAGCGAGAAATTCTTCTTGGGATATTTTGTCTCAGTAAAAGAGTTGATTAATTTATTAGAAAATGGAGAGACTTATTTGGCTCATTATATAAACTAAGTGTTCCTACTTGGCGCTGCCCGGGATGCAATGAAATCATTTTAGTTTTTTTTTGTTTTCACATTTATTTTAATCCTATACAGAAAACGAAATAAAATTTTAGTTGCTTTGGAATTTTTTAGATGATGATTGTTAATTTGTATTATTTGGATAATTTGAACTTCTGTTTTTTTTTTGGGGGGGGGGTGTTATTCTCACAATGTTTCGGTCGATGCAACCTTCTACCTTCTTCAGGTGCATCTTGTCGAACTCAAGAATCTTTGTGTCAAACTCGGGAATCTGTATGAAATTTCGAACTGAACCCTTTATTTAATCCATTTTTGTTTTAAAGCTTTTACAATTCATACTAGATGTGCAACGGATAAAGTGCTAAGTAGTAATCAGTTCTAAGTGAGTGTGTTCTGGAGGTTGGGGGGGTGTCAATCCTCACTACATGCAATTTTAAGCATATAATTAAGAATTACTTAAGATTTATCTTGTGTGAGATCAGCCATGTGTGCAGTAAGCCAGTAAACTGGAAGGAGAACCACCAAAATGGAGGATGTTGCCATCTCTGTACGATAAGCAAAAAGAACCGCTAGAAGAAGAAGAGACCCGGAGATGGTTGACGGAACAAGAACAATCTACTCCCATTGATTAAATAAAGGGTTCAGTTTGAAATTCCCTACAGATTCCCGACGTCGACAAGATGCATCTGAAGAAGGCCAAAACGTTGTGAGAGTAACATCGGAGATGAGAACAGTAGTCTGAATAATCCAAATATTACAAAATTTTAGTTGTAAGGGAGACCATTCTGTTTATATTCTTCAATAAAAACACTATGAGTTATTCCCCTTGTTGATTGATTTTTCGGTTTTAATTGAAAAATATTTCCAATTTTATCAGTTGTCCAGGTGGGACTACATAATGTTTTTAAATAAACTGTAGCAAAGTAACATATTATAGTGACAATACCATTATACAACAATAAAACATGAAACTTCGTCAGTCAGAATTAAAGGTTGACACCTCAGTTAAAATTCTATTTAGGTTGAACTTTTAAAATTTCACAATGTGATTGTATATGTTAGATTATTTTATTTATTTACAAATTCATTTTAGTTTTTAATTTTTATTTGTTTTCACATTTTAAAATATACAGAAAAAGAAATAAAACTTTAGTTGTAAGGTAATATAATCGTTTTATATTCTTCAATTAAAAATGAGTTATTCCCCTTGATCATTTGGATTTTTCGGTCATAATTGAAAAATGCTTTCATATTACCAGTTGTCTGGGCGGGAATACATATTTTCTTCTAAATAAACTGCAGCGAAGTACTTTATTATTGTGCCAATAACATGGTACAATAACGATAAACGAAAATGAGCTAGTCAGAATCAAAGTTTGATATGTCACCTTAAATGCTATTTAGATTAAACTTTTAAAATCTGACAAGATAACTACATATGATAGATGTGAATATGTTAAATTGTGTGGGTTCGTGTTTTTTGTTTTATTTGTCTGTTATGTTCGTTTAGGAACTTTATAACGTTCATCTCGATTCAACCATTGCAAAAAGACAAGTTGTTTTTTTGCATTGACATCTACAATATTGATACAACATAAACACACAAATAAAAAATTCTATTAAATATTTAATCCAATAGGGCCAAAAAATGTGCTCTTATTTCACAATTATTTCTAATTATATTTTAAAATACTCCACACTCATCATCATCATCATCATCATCATCATCATCATCATCATCATCATCATCATCATCATCATCATCATCGATTTAACGTTTTACATGCTGGCAAGTGTTGGACGGTTTCTAGAAATTGACTTCCTAATTAACTTATCTCTGACCAGGTCTTTATTTATCCTTTGTTCTCTCAAATCCATCCTTATCACTCCCTCTTATGTTTTCCTTGGCCTTTCCCTGTGAACTGGACCTGCTACCTCAACTTTTCTACATCTACTAATCCAAGCACTTTCATCCATTCTTCCAATGTGACCAAACCAGATTTCACTTCTGTTCATCATCACACTGCATACACATGCTTGATAGATTCTTCCCTTGGTCGACAGTGGTAACGCTCTGCTGGTTAGTAATGGCAGAAGTTCCTTGAAAGTTACTCCATCCACTCCTAATTCTTGCAATCATACTACACTAGCACCAACTCTTCCCTGTTCTTCAATGGTATCTCCAAGGTAACAAAACTTCTGAACAAACTCAATAGCCTCGCAATCTATAAATGTACTCACTCCACATGTGAGTTCACATCCGTCTCCATTATCTTACACTACTTGCAAACAAACTGGTTATCATCTCTTAACCTACCTGTAATTACAGTACCCTTTTTCTGTACCCAATGCTTACAAGTAGTATAATAAATTGAGTTGCACCCAACTCCCTTTCCACAAACTGATCAGGGGAACTTTTCTCTTTCTGAGAGCTTTCCAACCCTACAACCACTGATCACTACTTTTGTCTTAGTAACATTCACAGGCACATATTAAATTATTAGCATATATCATATCTTCCGGACAACTTGTACGAAACTTACTCGACAATGCTTCTAAGACACAAATGAAATGCAACAGACTCCATACAGAACTTCAATGTACTCCTACTTTAACATTAAAGCTGTCACTAAATGTGCTATTAATTTTAACATGAGTTGCTTGAACAACTTGCTCCTAATTTATGCACAGCCCACTAGACAACATCTCTTTGCACTCTGTTAAAAGCTTTCTCAAAATCCATAAAAGCAAAAAACGGATACAGCATTTCATCTATGCTTATCTGACTTCTTGTTCACTGCTTAATTATTCTCCCAACCATTTCAGGACCTGATCCATCAACTTTAACTATCTGTAATTACTTCTATCCAGAGCTCTCCTTTTTTACTCTTCTAACAGTTCACAAATGACCCTTTCTTTTATGATCTGATTTGTCATGTCTGTGATCATCTCAATGTCTGTTTCACCTTCAGCCTTCAACATTTCTGTAGCTAAACTTTTCTTCATTTTACTCACAGCTTCCCCTGCGATTTTTTTTCTCAATTCATATAGCTGGACCAGATACTGTTTCTGAAACTTCTAGATTTTCTCAACTGAGTATTCAACAATTCCTCATTATAGCATTTCCAAGCATCCCCTTTGTCCTGTTCATTTGTTGCTACCATTCAATTGTCATTTCGAATGCACTTCTCTCCAATATTCCCTACATATTTATCTTTGCCATCTGTTTAGCTATCCTGAATACTTAATGATTCTGGTCATCCCTTTGTTGTATATCTGGTGTTTTCCTTTATTAAAACAAAATAAATTTATTTCTGAATTAAACATTCTACCTTCAGACCAGCCGAATTTGACACCGGGTCATTAAGTATTTTAGAAAAAACAATTTATATATAACTCGAAGAATACTCGTCCGGGGTGAGTAAAATTAATTCCCCGAACAGAACAGTTTTGCACCACTTTTATGTCCCCTTACAATAGTTAAATTAAAATCAAGATATAATAATGCTAAACCTTATTTATAGAATCCTTATTATACTTTTAATCAAAATCCATTACATGATTTTGATTCTATAAAATGTCTAAAATTTAAGGCTTAAGCTTAAGATGCCTTAAAAAGAGGTAATCTTGCTTAATTGGTGTCTAATGACTACAGATAAAATTTAATGCAAATCTGAAATATTTGAATTTTCAAATAGGAGGATGTACCCATGTTATGCCCTCTAAAATCTCTTTAAAATGCTAAAAGAAACCCTGAAATTTGAAGAATATTTATTAATTTATTCTTAAAATTTCACAAAATTAAGAGGTATCTGAATTTTCACGGAATGTTTCCATTCCTTCTTTGCCTCCTTTGCATAAAACTAAATTAAACTAAATATAACTCACATTACCCACTCTTACACTTAGCAGCTATGTTCCAAAATGCATAATGATCGGTTAATTTGTTTGAGGGAATCACATGAAATATATAAACATATACACATATCTAACTTTATATATATATATATATATATATATATGAAGCAATCCAACAAAAGATATAAGCGTCAACTAATATCTTATAATTAGTGAAACATCCGGATAAAAAAACTGAAGCTCAATATACTGGATAGAGCATTAATATTATAATATAAAATGAAGTAATAAAATAAGGTGTCAATCAAATTTTATTAGAATTCAAAGTTCATGCAAAGCATCCTTAAGTCCTTAGCTCATGAGTTTTCAAAGATAATTCTTCTCTTCAGAGGACCATTACCGCAGTTATACTACTACAGGCAATAAAATTACGCTTTGAAAATATATAAAATTATATACACAAATATACAAAAATACATAACATCAAACATATCAATCCAAAAACATACTTTTGTTGAATCCATACAGTCCATCCAGGTCATATAAGTTGAGAAGCATAATCAGGAAGGACATTACTCCAAGATACAAACAGCAGTCCAAATATGTGAAATTGAAGGGGCCGGCAATTTCGCGACTGGATAACCTTGCCGGCCCCTTCAATTTCACATATTTGGACTGCTGTTTGTATCTTGGAGTAATGTCCTTCCTGATTATGCTTCTCAACTTATATGACCTGGATGGACTGTATGGATTCAACAAAAGTATGTTTTTGGATTGATATGTTTGATGTTATGTATTTTTGTATATTTGTGTATATAATTTTATATATTTTCAAAGCGTAATTTTATTGCCTGTAGTAGTATAACTGCGGTAATGGTCCTCTGAAGAGAAGAATTATCTTTGAAAACTCATGAGCTAAGGACTTAAGGATGCTTTGCATGAACTTTGAATTCTAATAAAATTTGATTGACACCTTATTTTATTACTTCATTTTATATTATAATATATATATATATATATATATATATATATATATTAACACAAGTACATATATTTTATTCGTTGAAAAAATCATTGTGTAAATGATTGCTTGTTAATTGTTTTCAAATTTGCATAAATGTTGTCAGCGTACTGAATTTTTACGAAGTATATCCACCTCTTTTTACTCCCTTTGTACAAAAACTAAATTAAACTAAATATAACCTACGTTATGATTCTTTACGCCTAGCAGCTGTGTTCCCAAATTCATAATAATTGAGTAATTAGTTTAGGAGTGAATCCTGTACATAACAGTATATAAGCGACTCTTCTTCAGTTCAATCAAAATCGACAGTGAATCATCTTTCTGGTGCAAGAGTAAAGAGTAGGTCCTTAGGGAGATCATAATGGCCATTGAGAAGACTGTAGGCCAAAATGAGATCACCACATAAACGTTGGTGCTCAAGGGAGAAACGGTTAAGCTTCTTAAGTCAGCTTTCATAGAGCAGATTCCATAGTCCCTACACTATATGAGTATTGATTTACTCCTCTCCAGGAGTTAGGCACAAGGCCAGTTTTTATCTTACTCCCACAAGTAAGATGTGACCCAAGGTCGGGTCGGGAAAGTGGGGTTTAAAAAATTGCCTGGGCAGCCCCGTCGGCATTCCCCGGTGGGGGCGCCTCAGACAGTAAGCAATAAACTTACTTCTCCCCAAAGAGGGGAGGCAAAGCCTGGGAGGGTGGACCTCCTAGAACTGCACAGGACAGGCCCATAGACCGGCGTAAATCAAGACCCGAAGGCCAAGACGATACCAGTCTATGGGGTGCAGTATCCATCGGAACAGATACTACACTTTGATCTTAGCCAAAAGACCAAGTCGTTGAACTCTCTCCAGGTTCTGAATATCATGTAGTAAATATGGAGCATCGAATGAGAAATATGGTGCTCCTTGCTTTGTTTGCAGCCTGAATGTTTAGGTGGCTTGAAGGACGAGTCGACCAGAAGGCCAAAATCTTTTGTCTTGTTCACCCCCTTGAACAGTTCTGTGTCACCGCTGAAAGTAAGAGCCGAGTCAACATATGGCAGCATTTATTGACATTGAGGTATGAGTCTAATTCAATGGATCATTTCCAGCTACGTTAGAGGCTAGACTTGAGATTGTCACTCCCGCTCCTACGGGTCTGGATAGTATTTTATAAAGCTTTTTCGATGTTTATTGTGCATATTTTATTAACAAAAAGAACCACCATGTTTTCCTAAGATCTTCATATTCCGATCTATATGCACCGCTGTTGATAATTACTTCCTAACTATTATTTTCAGAAAATCTGCTAGAAATGTTATTGTCACTCTTTCCTCATTCAGCTTGTTTAATTCTGACACTCATTAATATAAAAAAAAGTACAGTTTTTATATTAATAACACTACCACCTATGCAAATTGATTGCCAGCCAGAGTCATCTAGCTTTAGCCACTCTAAACAGCCAATCTGCAAAGGGGAGATAACTCAGTTAACAACTATTGACTGTTAATGCCATCTCAATTAACAGTTATAAAATGATATCATTCGTTTTACATGCTGGCATGCATTGGACGGCTTTTAGAAATTGACTTCCAAACTAACCTATCTCTGTCCAGGCCTTTATCTATCCCTATTTCTAGCAACTCCATGTTTATCACTTCCTCCCATGTTTTCCTTGGCCTTCCTCTGTGAACTGGACCTGCTACCTTAACTGTTCTACATCTACTTACCCAATAATTCTCATCCATTCTTTCAACCTGCCCATACCATCGAAGTCTCCTCTTCTACACATATCACTCTATACTATCCAGATTTAATTTTTCTATGAGGTCGTAAGAACTAAGACTGTCTTTAAGACTCATATTACACATCGATTGTGTTATTCTCATATCATATTTTTTCATGCGATTCGTGTCCTCCACCCTCCTTGGCTAGGTTTCACTTCCATATATCATCACACCTCATACACATGCTTGATAGACTCTTCCCTTGGTCGACAGTAGTAATACTCTGCTGGTTAGTAATGACAGAAGTTCCCTGGACTTACTCCATCCACTTCTAACTTGCAATCACTGCAGTGGATACTGTTTTTTATCGTTCTTTTTCTTGCTAACCTCTTAAATTTCTTACATGACATGAGAATGTCCAATACCAAATACCAGCTTTTCCCCCATGGTCACCTCTCACATTTCTGGCGAATCTTCGTCAATCACGCATCCCTGGAATCTTTCAACCTCTCTTAATGCAGAAACTGTTCTTTTTCTTCTGAGGTCATGGCTCGCAGTTCGTCTTTTCCTGAAGATTTTTCCAGTTAATGCTATGTCATCAAAGGCCAAAAACAAATTTCCCATTCGACGAGAAAATAATACAAAACTCAATTGACCTAAAGCTCTTAAATAAAAATCAACCATTTTACTTGGACAGTACAGGATATGGAACTTCGAACTCTCCATAGAAAGTATGTTCTGGTGCCAATCAATCATTTGTCATTATCGTTTTTTTCCCCACATTTTTCATAATTCCGTCGGTCTGTCTGGCTGTCAACAAATTCTTTTTTCCATCGCTTTTTTTTTATTACTTTTAAAATCTTTTCTTTCTTCTACTTTTAGTTATTCTTTCTTTCTTATTTATTACCTCGACGAAGGAGGTTATGTTTTCGGTCGAGTTTGTGGGTTGGTTACTATTTTTGTTTGTTTGTTTGTTTGCGTGTAGCCTAATGTCCACATCGCTTGACCAATCATCACCAAACTTGGTTAAAATATCGGTCATGGTCTAACTTAGCACTGATTTAATTTGGGGATATCTAGGTCACGGTCACGGAACAGGTGAAAGACACACTTTTGGTGATAACTACAGGTCTATTCATCGTAGAGACTCGCTACTTAGCCAATATTTTAGCCAATGAAATCCTGCATCTTATATGACCTTGGCATAGACCTTGAAAAGTTCAGTCACGTTAAAAATTTTGACGGAATTCTAACTTCCGATCTTTGCCAAATTTGAGGTTTGAATCTTATGTTCTTTGATAACAGCAACAATCATGCAAAATTTCAGCCTAGATAGATAAATAGTCTTTGAGTTATCAACGTTTCCATGGCATAATTTCGGGAATGCTTCAGACAAAATGGAGGAGTAAGGCTTAGATAAGACGTTGACCCATATTTATGTTTTCAAGGCTGTATGCAGTCTAACGACTGGCTTATGTTCTTCTTTTCTGTTTTGTTCTAATTTTTAAAAACAATTTTTTCGTTTTTTATTGTCTTCGTTTTCCCATTGTTTGTTCTCATTTCTTTTTAATTGACTTTTTTATTTGTATTTGTCTTGGGAGTTGCGCCCTTTTTAAAATCATTTTAATTTTATTTAACTCCAGTTTAAAAATTCATAAAAATTTTGGGTAAATATATTTTGGTGGGGTTATTAGACTTCATTTATAGGAATACTAGAAGAATACCCGTCCCAGGACGGGTATAAGCGATATGTATAACATTTTGAGCTACACATTTTCATACATAAAGATATCTAAGAGATACAGGTGTACTCTATTTATCTCATAAGTTATGTTACGTAATTCATGTTTTACACTTTAAAAAACTAAACCTTATTTATTTGGTAGGAAATCATATCTCAATTATTTTAATTATTTTGGTGGGGGGGGGTATTAGGAAGGATCAGTCTCTAAGGCACCTCCTTTCCCCTAATAGGTAAAGTTTATAAAATATTCCATGAAAAATGCCAGTATACTGAAATCATAAGCCCTTAATAGGGTTAAGATGAAAATAAATATCCACTAAATGTACAAAAGCAAGGAAATTCCCAAATTTGTACACTTTTATTGTCATTAAGGGTATGACTACATATCAACCAAACCATTTCATTATCACATCACTACAGTATAAATCTTTATGCATGAGTGGATGAAGTGTGTGAGGTGCGCTGAAGAAAAAATCCTACCAGTAAAATATATAGCCCTGTTGTGCTCGTATACCCTTAATGACAATAAAAGTGTAGAAATTTGGGAATTTCTTTGCTTTTGTACATTTAGTGTATATGAATTTTCATCTTAACCCTATTAAGGGCATATGAATTCAGTATACTGGCATTTATCATGGAATGTCACTACTTTTATAAAGGCTATGCCTCAATACAATGGTCATTTTTAAGGTTTTTTTGAATTTTCTGGAAAACTAAGATATATGGTAAACTGAAATTAAAATGCCATCAACTAGACCCTAAAACCTCTATCTCTGCCAAAAATCAGCTGAATCCATCAAATAGTTGATGAAATACAGGGTGGCACATACGTACATACACACAGATAACATGATTTCATGATTGAACTTTCTGGATCTCTGGGTTGCCTTGACTAATGAAATTCTACATACTTATAGAACCTATCAAATAAAAATTTTGCGCAAAGTTTTAACTAATTTGGTTTATTGGTTTTTGAGTTATGATTGATCAAAGAAATGAGATTTCCAGCATAGGCCATTCGTGAAGTCTATTAGGGGATAGAGTGCTCTCGCGCCTCCCTTGATTATATTTTAAGAAATTATGCTTAATTTCTTCTGAAAAGAATTAGTAATCTAAACGGTAAATAATTTTCGACTTTAAAATACCTATGGGTGCAGAAATTACAAAGAAAATATATTGCAGGAGAATTACAAATCAGCCAATGATTTTCGGAAAATAACCGTCCGTATGTGTAGACTTAACTAGAACACAATAGTAGAACTCTCCTAAAATCGGGGGTGGGGGTCTTTAATTGCATACTAAGATTTACTAATCTGATTCAATATTTATATAAACCGATCCTAACAGATAAGGGGAAATAACTCTAATTAAACATAAAATTGCATGCTCTCGAAAACAAAATCACCTCCTTCTGAAAACAACCTTTACGAACCCAACATCAACTACGTTTAGCGACTTAATATATACTATGTGATAAGAGACATGTTTATTTTAGAATATTTTAGGCCAGGTGGTTTGAAAGAAATTACTCTCGTATAAATTTTATTATGTTATTATTCGAGATAGAATTTTAAAAGATTTTTCTACAAATTTATTAGAACTTATTATAAACTGGAAATATATACGTGCATTGAAGAGTGAATCCACCTTTTTGTAAAAAAATATATATAATTGACTCTTGAATCCAATTATTATAGCCAGCCATATAAAAAGAAAAATAGTATAAAAAAGAAAATATTGTTTCTGGATTTTCTTGTGTATTTTTGTTTGATGTGCTTGTAATCATTCAACAATTCTACATGTAACCAAGCGATAAGGAGATGCTTTTGTGCTTACAATGGGATTATTAAAAATTTTGAAACATATGTACACAAAAATGATTGTTGTTTTTTTTAGCATAATTACAAAATATTCATTGTCTTATTTTTTTATCATATATATATATATATATATATATATATATATATATATAAATATATATATGTATGATTTTTCTACGTCGTTGTCTTCATCTTGAGGAAGTCTTTCAATAAAGACGAAACGATGATGAATACATAAATAACAAAGTTTTTGGGATCCCTCTTTCATTTTCCATATATATATATATAAGGAGATATATTTTTTATGTATCAATTTTCAGTATTTACTTCAACAGTGCTCGATACGTAAGTACAGCTAGGTAGTAAGTTATGAAAATATATTTATGGCAATTAACCTACACAGAAGCTCGCATTTCATCCCGGGGGGGGGGCAGAGGGAATCTTTTAGCCTGAAGATTCCTCCCCGGGGATGAAACGCGGGAGCGTCTGTGTAGCTTAATTGCCATAAATATATTTTTCATAACTTACTATATATATATATATATATATATATATATATATATATATATATATATATATATATATATATATATAGTAAATGCAATTGATTTGTTCTTGAACTGTCTAAATGATTACAAATGCATGCATGACCGTATCTACATTGCTTTTACTGAATCAAATTATAAGGATCAACTAAATGGGACACTCATATATTTGCTTACTCATAAAGAAATTAAATTTAAAAACTAAAAAATTGATAAGCTACTGATAAAGGGAAAAAGGATTTTTTAACGACTTTATTTTTAAACCTGAATAAAAAGTTTTTTTTTCTGAAACATATGTATAGCAGAAACAACATACAAATATCTTTTAAAGATCTGTTAAATATATTCATCTATAATTATAGAAAAGCTCTAACTCATCTAACAGGCGTGCTATTGAGCTTATGTTATCTGAAGAATTGTACACGTCGCACGAAAGGAAAAAAAAAGCAAACAAAAAAGTCGTTTACTTTTATATGCAATTACTTTGTTTGATATCTCATAAAATTCTCACTACTTTTTCCTATATATTTTAATCAAACAAGGTACATGCTAAAATATTCCTCAGTTTTGGGATTGAGTTATGTTTGAAAAAATAACTTCCATTTTAATTTTCTAACTCGTCATAATTAGCAAATAACTCATCAAGTGACCCATCTCTTACTAGGTTTCTATCTTTTACTTTCACTCTTTCTCACTGTATGATGCTTGACCCCTCTCGGTTCTCATTCTATACGTCGTTTATCACTCTCGCTTCCATAACTCACTCTCTCTTTTTATCTCCCTATCCCTTTCTCTCTCTTCCTCTCTGTCTCCCCCCTCTCTCTCTCTCTCTCTCTGTTTATTTACAGTAGAAGGTAATAAAGAAAGAACAGAATTAAAAGACCGAAATAGTCAATTATAAACAAAAGAGAATATCACCACAAGTAGTAATAGTTGGAGAGGAAATTCGATAGATATATATATAGCGAGCAGAAAGCAGCTACTTTTGGATCTAGCCTTTTTATTTATTATTTTTTATTTAACTGGCTTTGCAAATTCATCCTTTACCTGATTCAAACCTTAAGCACGGCCCAATGGGTGACCCAACAGATCCCATTTTTCTAGTATATATGTATATAAATGTCACTACTGAGAAAAATCTTATATTGTTATGAACAATTTATCTCACTAATATTCTTTGCCAAATTGTCATGACATTTAATTGTATTAACTCTAATGAAGCCATTTCCTTTGGCAAAATGTTGTAGTGAGATTAATTGCTTATAGAAATTGTTTCTGTATTTTCATTGTTAATGATTTTATCCAATACCAATATTAACACACACACACACACACACACACATATATATATATATATATATATATATATATATATATATATATATATATAGTCAAATATGTGTATATGTTTATATATTTGTATGTATCCTAAATTAACCGTTTATTATGGAATTTGGAACATAGGGTGTGTAATGTTGGCTGTATATAGGTGTAATTTTATGCAAAAGGAGCAAAGAGGGTGTTGGAAGGCCTTTGTAAAAATTCAGATACTTCCGATTTGGGGGAAATTTTCACAATAGGTATTAGACATAAATTAATAAATATTCCCCAAATTTTAGTTTCTGTGGAGTATTCTAAAGGATTTTAAGGGCATAATATGGGCACAACCTCCAATTTAGAAATTTGAATATTTCAGATTTGCATTAAATTGGATCCATAGTCATTAGATATACCAATTATTCATTGAATTTCATTTTATTCTTAAGAACCTTTAAGCCGAAAAGTTTAAACATTTTCTAGAATCAAAATTGGAATATGGATTCTAGACATAAGGTTTATTAGCATTATATCTTGTTTTTAGTCTTCGTAAAGTCACATAAAAGTGGTGTAAAACTGTTCCGTTCAAGGAATTAATTTTACCCGCACTGTGACGGCATTTCGTTCATACCATTGAGTATATTGTTTGAAAAGAAATGATGATACTTTTTATTGAGCTAATATTATTTGTAATTAGTTTATATATCCCTTGAGCGGATACTAACAAAAATGATATGTTCGAATAAAAGAACTTGGTATCAATTTAACGGGTAGAGCATCAAGAAGCCGAAGATGGTGTTAAAAGTTATTGAGAAACGCAAGCGAAACGGGCGACCATGGATCTAAATGCGTAGAAGGGGAAGTTCCGTGTCTGAGTCCGAGTCTTTCCTTTCGGCATTATCAGTTTTGGAGATTTCATAATGGGAGCTGGTCAATAACTATAGAGCTTGTATTTGCAATCAATTCACTCGCAGAAATCAGTTTCATACATGCGTACCATGATAATGATGATTTTTCCAGGGGTGGAGTGGGGTAAGGGCTTATTTTCGACTGGTGCTGATTCTTCCGGCCGGGGGGCTATCTTGTTGAGTTGTTCATCTCCCTGGCCGTTCATTGATTAAAACCCGAAGACAGTAGTACGCAAATATATAATCTTTATTATACAGAAATTACATCACTGCCCACACTGTTTTGGGGAGAGAGAGAGAGAGAGAGAGAGAGAAGGAGAGAGAAGAGCAGATAGAAAGAGAGAGAGAGAAAGAGAGAGAAACTGAGATAAAGAGAGAGAGAGAGGATGAGAAAGAGAGAGATAAAGAGAGAGAGATAGAAAGAGACAGAGAGAGAGAGAGAGAGAGAGCGAAATAGGGAGTGAAATTTATATATATATATATATATATAGAGAGAGAGAGAGAGAGAGAGAGAGAGGGAGAGAGAGAGAAAGAGAGAGAGAGAAAGTGAAAGTGAGGGTGAGAAAGAGAGAGAGAAAGAGAAAGAGGATGAGAGAAAGGGTGAGAAAGAGAGAGAGGGGGGAGAGAGAAGATAGAGAGAGAGAGAGTGAGAGGGTGAGAAAGAGAGAGAACGAGAGAGAGAGAGAGGAGGAGAAAGATAGGGATAATATAAGTGGTCGCAGAGCACATATTCGACTCCTACTTATTCGGCTAACATTTGTAACAATTTGTAACAAGTTGTTATTCGTTTCGCTCGTCTCTTCCATCTCTCTAGTTTCTCTGAGCTCATTCTATTCATACAAAAGAAAAATATATATATATATAATTTTTTTATCTACTACGCATTTTTGATTTAATTTTCTTTTTTTTTTAATTTTTATTTTTACGAATGGATCACCGCTTATCAAGGTCCCCGGGACCACTCGAGGATAAGGGTTAAAGAGAGCGTCGGTTTAACGTTGAGTGCCATCACGTGAATATTGAAAACAACCGGTGGAATGGACAGAAGATTTCTTAAGAAGAATTGTTTATTCAAGAGGACGGCTCAACAAGTATTTGTTTACATTAGACTTGAAGATGACTATGTGGTAGTCGGCTGGGAAGCAGCTCCATGGTATTTTGTTCCACAGACGGGACGCTCTAGGAAGAAAACTTTGTTTATTGAAGTTGTGCTTGGTGTTTGGTATGGAGTGAGAGAAATAAAAGTCCTCTGCTGTGGTTGAAGCGAGGCAGGTTCTTACTGTGAATGTTTTAAAGGAGGGGGACGAGGGATTGAAGTTCAGTCGAGCACCTACCATTATACGTCTTAGTTTGTCTTGTGGCCCCTGACATCTATTTCTGATAATGGTGATCAAATTTCCTGACTCTGACCAAGTTTAGCACAAGATCAGTTCGTCTCTGTCTCTCTCTTTCTCTCTCTGTCTCTCTCTCTCTTCCCTTTTCTTCTCTCTCTTCTCTCTCTTCTCTTTTCTTCTCTCTCATATTCGATGGAATATGAAAATAAAGAAATCTAAACAGTAAATTATTGTTTAGGATTGATTTTTCCTATGCTCATTGGAATGCAACTATAAATATATATTTAAGTCTATATTCATTAAAATATCCGAAAATATTTCGAATTGAAAGCTCAATGCGGTTATATTATAAGCCTACGAGCATAATATATGCTCGTAGGCTTGTAATATAACCGCATTGAGCTTGCAATTCGAAATATTTTCGGATATTATAATGAATATAGACTTAGATATATATTTTTTATAAGAATTCACGCACACGCACACGCACACATATATATATATATATATATATATATATATATATATATATATATATATATATATATATATATATATGTGTGTGTGTGTGTGTGTGTTTGGAGGCACAGAATTTATAAATATTCTTGAAAACAATTGACGGAAAACTCTGTAGAGCTCTTTCGACTATCATCTCATCAGGAGGAAAATCGATAGTTTGAATGAAATAATAATATTAGCGAAAATAAAGAGCACATGGGGGAAATTGAAGTACCAGGGAATTATTGATCAGCAAGTAAAATAAATGAATTTAATTCGATAGTCGTTTAAAAAACGATTAAAATGGCACAACGTTGGATTAAAAATAAGAGGTCAAAGTTTACCAAAGCGAGACGACGTTTTTATAAATGCTGTGCCCTTTTAAGCGTTTTTCTGGTTCTATCTATTTATGCCTCTATGGTTTACCTAAAACCCATGAAGCTGGGGTTACCGTTAAGACCCATATTATCTATAACAGGATATTCACAGCATAAGATAGCCAAATGACTTTCCAGTATTTTGGAACACTACAGTTCATTTTGTATTAAAGATATGTTATTTAATTAATTACTGTTAATATAAACAAAACTATTGCATATATATGGAAAAAATAGGGCAATGAAATAATACCAAACATAAATTTATTATGAACTGTTTAACAAATATTTGATGCAAAGTAGGCATACAAATCTGTCTTTGGACCTTTCGTCGCTACAATATATACAGTATTTCAAAATAATATTTTTTAAGATTGATTTAAATAACGGCAACCAGTTTTGATGGTAACATAGGAGTGATAAATGAAAAAAGCTTTCACATTTATTAATTTAGATTAATAAATGCTAAAAGTTTAATCAAGATGGTACAATCCTTTCATTTTGGACGGATTTTGTTTTTTCAATCAGGGATATTGTATTTTTAGTAAAAAAAAAATTGCTTTCAGTTTCATTGCCCGTCCTTATATTATTTAAATAAACATATTTATTTACCTAATATAGCCAATAAAAGATTTGTTAGCAAGTGAATGACAATTAAATTTGGAAAATACAAAAAAAAAACAATGAAGACGAAAAATTTCAATAACAAAATAGATTAATTTAATATTTAACATTTAACTTAAAAATAAATTTAATATTTTAATTTTGAAAGAATAACTATTTATATTTTGTGTGTCATCAATTTTCTGTGTCATCTTGTGGTTTTCCATTTTTCAAATTGGGACTTGTGGCTCCTGAAAATAACAATTGCTCCCCAAGCAAGCCATATGGTACCCTTTGGAAACTTTGTTGTAGTTGGTATTTCCTTTGAATGAAGGAGCCAAAAAAGGAATTTGTCTTTTAACGTGTGTGTGACGATATGATATGTGTTATTAAATTTAGTAGTCAGTGCTCAGCTGTCTGACCAGTTCAGCTAGAACGAAATAAAATTGAGGTCAGAAGCTAGAGAGTTGGTAGATAAGTAGGCTGGGGTGCTCTGATTGGTTCTGATTGGTTGCCAGGTCATGATTGGACACTGTATATTTAAACTCATATAATGTAAGTGGAAAAAACAAACATTCTATTACCTATCGGCGGGATCGTGTGCCTATGTCCACAAAACTACTTGTGCTACCACCACCATCACATAATCGTGACATTTAACTGTCTCCAATTACAACAGGTAGTTCGCTCGAAATATTTGATTTATTGTATAAACAAAACAAAAATTGTATTTCACTTAAACATAATTGTATTTCACTTCAAAATGTTTTCTAATGTGGAAAAAAATTATATATAATGTAAGTGTTAAGATTACTAATGAACAACCGATTGTGAAAATTTCTTTCTGAACGTATGCTAGCCCCAAAGAAGGAGGTAATGCTTAGTACGATTGTCTCATGACAACACAAAAAGGAGAAGGTAATCCCTGAGAGGATGGTATCATGAACACAGAACAGATACTACACTACCCCCACCGAATTGAGCCTTGAATGATAATACACTAGTGTGAAATAGTATAGTAAACTGAATGGAGCATTTAAAGATGGTACACTTAATAGATGTAATTGTATAGGTTCGGCTTCAGACAGGCAGCTTCTAAGTCTGCATTATTAATAAATATTAATAAATACTGCTTCATTTAAGCAAGAGTTTTCCTGTCAACTGGATGTCAACTTGGAACGCTAACCCTACTCTAACCCTTATGCCAGTAAGTGTCGGCTTGATTCTACACGAGTGATGTTTCAACTATCAGTTAATAACTGTCAAATTTCTCTTCACTCGTTTCTACGTGGATATAGGGTTCTAGAATAATAGAATTAAAAAAATGATAGAAAGCTCTGGAAATTATCTTGGTCTCCTCAAGATGATCGCCATCATAAATGTATACCGAGCGAGGGTGGGGGGCAAATAGCTTTGACAAAAGATTAAACTACTCTGATCTTCGACCTTTTGCCTCTAGCATAGCAGTAGGTGTAGGAAGGACACTTTAATTGGTATGTAGCTTTTAGGACTGATTCTCTATATTGAAAAAAAAAACTCTTTAGAAAAACTCAATCTCGACTTGACAGCAATGTGTCTTCTCATTTAACAAGTGTCAGGTAAACGAGGATTCAGTTCTTACAAACTTCACATCTGCAGTCAATTCACTTAACGATTCACAAATAACTATAATTTGTCTTCATCTCTCCTGAATACTAGCCCAGTCAAATAATAATCCAAGAAGCATTCATTTATAAGAATTAGACTTTAATAGTTACGGATAACACAAATAACTTATAATTTTTCTCCATCTCTCCTGAATATTACCACAGTCTAATAATAATCTCTACAAGCATTTATTTATGAGATTCAGACTTTTACAGTTACGGTTGGGCTTAATAACTTTTTTCCATCTCTTCTGAACAATAGCCCAGTCTAATAATACGAAACAGCAGCAGTGACACTTGTGGGATATTCAATGTAGATTTCAATATGAGACACAAAGAAAGGCGTCTTTAAATGGGATAGATAAAAACAGTGAATGTCGAGAATCCAGAAACTTTGGCCCTCGGTTCTAGTGTTTAAACTCATCGAGGTTTACTTTGACATAATTCTGGCAACCTAGAGTCTGCTTTGTCAGGGTGAGGTATGATCCGGTTTGGTCTTAGAACGTGCACCCTCTCAGGCATTCCCTTTAGGAATGAGGAGGGTTATTGCCAGTCCCTTACCAGGGAATGCCGATGGTCTGTTATAGACTATTTTGTACCCGACCAGTGTGCACCCTCAAGGGGAGCTGATTTGTTTCACCTTTCGGTCTGATGCCACATTTTGCTGCAATTTGAAGCAATTAAATAGGGTTGCGGATCCAGCAGAAGAAATAAAGAAAAAGAGTGTGAAAAGAAACAAGTGAAAAAGACTATGATATGACATTGAGAGTAAATTAGATTCGATTATTAGATTGGGCTATTGTTCAGAAGAGCTAGAGAAACATATAATATTAGACAGAATACTGCCATCCCCTCCCCCTAAAAATTCTACCTATGAAATCGTTAATAAAATTAAAAACCCTTTCTGTAATCCAACCATATTTGGTACAGATAAACTTCAGTCTATGCCCGACTTGTCCACCAAGTTTCAGTTATGAATGTCCAACAGTCTTTGTTTTATCATTGTTGGACATTCATGATTGAAACTTGGTGGACAGGTCAGGCATAGACTGAATTTTATTTTTAACAAATATGGTTGGATTGCAGAAAAGATTTTGAATTTTATTAATAATTTACTGATAGCATTTGGGGGTGGGCATCCTATAGTTTGTTACCACCTTTTGTAACCAGGAAAAAAAAGTCTAATTTTAATGAATAAATCCTTGTAGAGAATCATCATCATCATCATCATCATCATCATCATCATCATCATCATCATCATCATCATCATCATCATCATCATCAGTTTAACGTCAGTTTTAAATGCTGGCATGTGTTGAACGGCTTTTAGAAATTGGCTTCCAAACCAACCTATCTCCGATCAGGTTTTTATTTATCTTTCTTTCTCTCAAATCAACTATTATCACTGCGTCCCATCTTTTCGTTTTCCTTCCCCTGCCAACTGACCCTGCTAAATCAACTGTTCTACATCTCTTAGTCCATTCTTTCAATGTGACCAAACGAACGAAGTATCCTATTCTGCACACATCTCCATCTAATGTCCAGATTTATTCTTCCCCTGAGGTGATCATATCTTAGCCTCTCTTTAAGACACATTACACAACTATCGTATCATTCTCTTATCATTTTACTCCATGCAAAACAAATCCTCAACCCTCATTGTCCAGGTTTCACTTCCATTGTGCACAAATGTCTGATAGACTCTTCTCATAGTCGACAGCAGTAATGCTCCACTGGACAGTACTGACCAGTAATAGTTAAATGTGGAAATATAAATATATTTTCTATTTTTTAGATTTTGGTTTAACTCAAAAGTAACTTAGATTTGATTTCTGTGAGATTTGTGAGATTTGTGAGATTCCTTGTGAGATTTGTTTTAGCCAATCCAGGCAATCCTCTGGTTATGTCATATAACACGTTGTAAGCCTATTCTCACTGAAAATGTACAGGGTGACCCCAATTATATGCCACCCACCCATGGAATCGTTAATAAAATTCTCAATCCTTTCTTCAATACAACCATATTTAGTACAAATAAATGTCAGTCTATGTCTGACTTGTCCGCCAACTTTCAGTGTGAAAAGTTACAAGTGAAAAAGAGTATGTTATGACATTGAGAATAAACATGTATTTCATTGTCACTGCTGCTTTAGCATTATTAGACTGGACCATTGTTCAGGAGAGCTAGAGAAACATATAATATTAGACAGGATACTCCCCCTCCTCCCCCCCAAAAAAAGTCACCCATAAAATCGTTAATAAAATTCAAAATCCTTTCTGCAATCCAACTATATTTGGTACAGATAAAATTCAGTCTATGCCTGACTTGTCCACCAAGTTTAAGACATGAATATTCAACAGTCATGAATGTTCAACACATATCCCAAACCCACGGTGTTTGTTGTTATTGTTGTTCTTCTTCTTTTAGTAAGTTTTTTTTCACATCAGATGTGGATATCACGTTGGCCATGATGGTATAAAGGGACTTTCTCCATAAAATTCTATAATTTACGTTAGTTTCGATGTGCCATTGTTTGAAGTCATGTTTGAGTAATTCCAAGTCTATCTCGGCCTGCCTTTTCCTTGCCTATCCTCAATTGAGATGTATGTACATCTGTTTATCCAACAAGAGTTTTGTTAATACCACCGTAGGCAGTAACAATGCAGAGCTGACTCCAGTCTGGGCACTTTCACACTCAATAATAGCTGGGAGTCAGAACTAGCTCTGTCATCGAGACTTACACCATAACTCCACTGAATCATACTTCTGTCATCCCTCTGCATCCTTAGAAAGACCGAGTCAGTGGGATCTTAGCATTCACTCACATGTAACATATCACTACAAACCTAGTGTTGCTCATAAAAATTGATGGAGATTATGAAGATATTGTAGAATCAAATTGACACTTACAGGCATAAAGGGCTTCAAATAGTTGATCGGATAATTCATGCTTGAACTAAGAAATATCTATGTAACAGATTATCCACACATGGACTAGCAGCTAATCAGAACCAAGAGAATGGACTTGCCCATCTAAGGATAATTTAACATCCCAGCCTTCTTATAAACCAACTTTCTAGATTTGTATTTCAACTTATTTAATTAGAGCTCAACTGGTCAGACAGCTGAGCACTGACTACTAAATTCAGTATGGTGCTTCAAACAGGATTGATGGATCCTGAAGATTAGGAACATTACTTTGCCGAAGCAGGGATCTCTGCCAGCTCATCCCAAACCTATACTACTATATTTGCAAGTGGGGAACTAACGAAAAAGAATCTACAATCTGATGGATTGGGCTATGTTAAAACAGCTAGGGGGTCACATCAATGGGAGAAGTCTTATCTATTCATAAGCAAGCTAAGGAGCTCTCCACCCAGGCAACCTATGCTAAGGCACCAGCAGTCAAACTTCTCAAGCTATATTTCAAAATGACATCCCTAACTATTCCAAAAAGTCCCTAAATTCTTCACTACTGACCCAGACAATCTACTAGGGATGATAAAGACATTGGGCACTCGGAGGTCAAATCTCACTTCTGACTACTAATTTCAATACGTATTATATCCAAAATGTAAGACTAATGAAAATGAAGAGAAAACCCCGCAGAAATACAAAATGAAGCCAATATAAATGGTAAATCATTCTTGAAAGAAAATAGAAGCTCTATTTACAAACAGAATGAGTTTGTAAGCAGATTGTCCACGGAATGCTATCTACTCATAGATCAAATAATCATTAAGACAATCCAAAATGGATAACAAAAAGAATGAACAAGAACATGATATCAGTAAAAGATTAACCAATTCTATCACACTTCTGATACACCGATGTGAAATTCTACTGCAACAAGTAATAGCTTTGAAAAGAAATGATTAATCATAGTTAATACGCTTTGAATATATACACGGTGTTCGAGATAAATTTGCTACATTTAGAAAGAAAACAAAATAAGACGTCATATCTTGCCCAATAATTGATGTATTCTCAAAATTCGAAGTGCATCTTTTAGAGGACGTTTGCCAAATACTGAACATTCGAAGAAACCACCATAAACGCTTCCAATGTTATTTGGGTCTGACTTTGAAAAATTTACAAAATAAGTTTATATGTTAGATTGTTTTCACACAGCCCCAACTAAGATTTGACATGACTGCCACAACTTGATTGTCTATTTTAAATTCAAACTCTTTAGTTACTCAAATTAATCCTCAAGCTACTACACAGAAAGATCAACGCATGCACCCACAGACATATCGAAACTGAATGGATTTTTATCATTGCAATTTCCACCTCAACTGCAGCAGAAACTATTCTTTAAATTTCAAAATAAAAAATTACGGTATGCAATCCACGATGCATAAAGTGTCCAGGCATGTTATGGATTTGATGCAAGAAATGACATGTGGTACATGGACGAATCCCCTGAGGTGCTGAGCATGTAAGACATACATAATCCTGCCAATACCCAATTTTTTATAAAGAACGATTAAACGGATTCTTTCTTTCAGTTTTCAACTGCATATCCACCTCATCATGGCAACAAAATATGAATTATTCCCCTAGCTGACATTTACAACAATAACAAAAAAAATTGGCTAGTCAGAATCACGGTTTGATTTTGTTATTTCGACCTGACTTTCAAAATCTGACGAGACGACTTTATATTTTAGATTGTTTTCACACAACCTCAACTGTCAGCATAACCCATAACTGACTGAACTAAGATTTTATATAACTACCACAACTTGATTGTCTATTTTAAATCTAAACACTTTGGTTACTCTAATTAATGCTACCCTTTTGGCTAAGATCAAAGTGTAGTATCTGTTCCGATGGATACTGCACCCCATACTGGTGTTGTCTTGGCCTTCGGGTCTTGATTTACGCCGGTCAATGGGTCTGTCCTGTGCAGTTCTAGGAGATCCATCTTCCCAGGCTTTGCCTCCCCTCTTTGGGGAGGAGTAAGTTTATTGCTTACTGCCTGAGGCGCCCCTACCGGGGAATGCTGACGGGGCTGCCCAGGCAATTTTTAAACCCCACTTTCCCGACCCGACCTTGGGTCACATCTTACTTGTGGGAGTAAGATAAAAACTGGCCTTGTGCCTAACTCATGGAGAGGAGTAAATCAATACTCTAATTAATGCTACTCTGTACACGGACATCTATTAATAATGGAGTTTATGTATCTGTCTGTCTGTCTGTCTGTCTGAAGCCGAAACTCCAGTATGACTATTTTACTGAAACTAATCTTTTTGAAATTCTTTATATACTGTCACTAAAAGTCGCTTAGACACCAGATGGGTTTTGTCATTTACATAAGTCATTCCTTTAAACCTTCAATAAAATTAATATTTACAAATATACACTTATAATTGCTATTACCAAATTTACATATGTATTTACAATATTTTCCGATAAGGTTATATTAATAAACATTATTCATACAATTAATTAAAAGCATTTTCATCATAACCGGCGTGTTTTCTAAACCATTTCAACTCGAGTACTGTTAAAATTGCAAAGTCATTGGCTGTTTAATCAGTGTTGTCCTCCCTCCCTCCGGTAATTAAATATAGCGATCTGATTGAGCAGCCGATTGGCTGTTTAATCAGTAGTGCCCTCCCTCCCTCCGGTAATTAAATATGGCGACCTGATTAAGCAGCCGATTGGCTGTTTAATCCGTGGTGTCCTCCCTCCCTCCGGTAATTAAATATGGCGATCTGATTAAGCAGCCGATTGGCTGTTTAATCAGTAGTGCCCTCCCCCCCTCCGGTAATTAAATATAGCGATCTGATTAAGCAGCCGATTGGCTGTTTAATCGGTGGTGCCCTCCCTCCCTCCGGTAATTAAATATGGCGATCTGATTAAGCAGCCGATTGGCTGTTTAATCAGTGGTGTCCTCCCTCCCTCCGGTAATTAAATATGGCGATCTGATTAAGCAGCCGATTGGCTGTTTAATCAGAAGTGCCCTCCCTCCCTCCGGTAATTAAATATGGCGATCTGATTAAGCAGCCGATTGGCTGTTTAATCAGTGGTGTCCTCCCTCCCTCCGGTAATTAAATATGGCGATCTGATTAAGCAGCCGATTGGCTGTTTAATCAGTAGTGCCTTCCCTCCCTCCGGTAATTAAATATGGCGATCTGATTAAGCAGCCGATTGGCTGTTTAATCAGTGGTGTTTTCCCTCCTTCCGGTAATTAAATATGGCGATCTGATTAAGCAGCCGATTGGCTGTTTAATCAGTAGTGTCCTCCCTCCATCCGGTAATTAAATATGGCGCTCTGATTAAGCAGCCGATTGGCTGTTTAATCAGTGGTGTCCTCCCTCCCTCCGGTAATTAAATATGGCGATCTGATTAAGCAGCCGATTGGCTGTTTAATCAGTGGTGCCGTCCCCCCCTCCGGTAATTAAATATGGCGATCTGATTAAGCAGCCGATTGGCTGTTTAATCAGTGGTGCCGTCCCCCCGTCCGGTAATTAAATATGGCGATCTGATTAAGCAGCTGATTGGCTGTTTAATCAGTTGTGTCCTCCCTCCCTCCGGTAATTAAATATGGCGATCTGATTAAGCAGCCGATTGGCTGTTTAATCAGTGGTGCCCTCCCTCCCTCCGGTAAATAAATATTGCGATCATATTAAGCAGCCTAATGGCTGTTTAATCAGTAGTGCCCTCCCTCCCTCCGGTAATTAAATATGGCGATCTGATTAAGCAGCCGATTGGCTTTTTAATCAGTGGTGTCCTCCCTCCCTCCGGTAATTAAATATGGCGATCTGATTAAGCAGCCGATTGGCTGTTTAATCAGTGGTGTCCTCCCCCCTCTGGTAATTAAATATGGCGATCTGATTAAGCAGCCGATTGGCTGTTGAATCAGTATGCCCTCCCTCCCTCCGGTAATTAAATATGGCGATCTGATTAAGCAGCCGACGTTAATCTGGCACGTTAAACATGTAAACAACAACGCTGGCAAACACCGTGCTCAGTTTTCCATTTTTAAAACCGTCCTAAGTTTGTTTATTCTTAGCCATTATGTTTTAAAACACAAATTTATTAAATCAAATTGTTTAATTAAAATAATAATTGATTTAAAAATTACTATATAAAAACGCGCGTGCGCACGCACACACCTACACACAGTTCAGGTAAACTTTTTCTTTCCGAGAATTAAAAAACTTTTCGTGTTTACTGTATTTGATTTCTTAATACTTTCATATCCAATATTATCATTTTTTCACGACCTCAACAGAATTTATGATTCCATGTTTTATTTATTAAAAAAAAAGATGTGATTTTTTTTCTTTAATGTCAACAAAATAAACTAACACATTGTACTGGAAAACTATACAACTGATTGTAGAATCAAATTGTTTAATTAAAAAAGGTACACCCACACGCACACGCACACGCACACACGCGCGCGCGTTCACTGTATTTGATTTTTTGGTGCCTTTTTATTTTAGGACCCACGCTAACTTTGACCCCGTCGTTACAGTTAGGGTTAGGTTTGTTTTTTTTCCTTTTTAATTAAAAATATTTACATGTATAGGGGGGGGGGGGGTCAAAAAATTTTTTTTTTTTCTTAACTAAAAAATATTTCAATGACTGGTAATATAAAAAAATTGAGGGGGGTACAAAAAAAATTTTAAACTACAAGTCTTTCTATTTACGGGCGAGGGTAAAACAAAAATCGGGGTAAGGTCGAATTTTTTTTTTTCTTTATTTTCAACTAAAAATATTCTTTGTCATAAACACAGAAAATCAATGTCTAACCACCACAGAAATATGACTGGGGCTCCATTGGCTTACGCGTGAGCCTTCATTTCTGATGCGGCAGCCTAGCAAAAATATGCGACCGGAGGGAGCATATATTTGCTAGTCATCACAATGACCCATGGCCATATCGAAACTAAATGGATTTTCATTGAAAATCCCCAACAGGGAAGGAAGTTGTCATTGGCAATTCTACCTCAACTACAGCAAAAACTATTTTTTATATTTCAAAGTTAAAAATTAAGGTATGCACAATGGTGGTCACTTGCAAACTAGATTTCTGCTACTTGGATGAGCTACGGTTTGACATGGTTGCCACAGTGTGATTGTCTATTTGAAATCTAAACTCTTTCATTACACTAATTAATTCTACTGCCACTGCACAGACACATCACCACACACATTTTGCCACATTCTGGATTTTGCCACATTTCACTGTCTTTGAATTTAGATAAAAGGAATTGGTTATCGATTCCAAAATATAGCATTCAGATAGATTTCTCCTTCGAGCCAATATTTTCGAATCAAATCATTATTCACTTGTTATGTGAGTTAAGTGAGAAAGCTTTAGACACATATAAGAAGAAAGGAAAAGAAAAGAAAAAGAAGTCAGAAATCAGAAAAGGCGAAATATGTTTATGGTTGACACTGCTAGTCCGTTTCATGACTAAATCTGAGTTTTCTTTCTTCTTCATCTTCTCTGCTGAAATCTCTAAAACATAGTGAGAAAATTTACTTTCTGATTAATTATCTTCCTTTAAATCTAAAGGGTGTGGCGCAATGGGGAAAAAGTGGTTTGTTGTGTTTAACAAGCTTCCCTCTTTTCAACACTAACGCTCAGATCCTTGTTTTGATAATCGGTAAAAATACAAAGATTTACTCTCATAATTTTAAAATCTATTGCATCAGAAATGGTTAATTCAAAGTATTAAAAAGAAAAGGAAAAAATTCTATAATTGGTACTAGCAGAATTAACCAGCAGTATCAATATATTATATAAAAATGAATAAATAAATTTAAAAAAATCTATATTGCAGCTTTAAGATAAACAATTTCTATCTATGTAAAGTTAGGTATGTGTATATATTTATATATTTGTATGCATAAGAAAACACTCCTAATGGCCTTGATGTTGTCCAATCTCTTACGGTAGGTGGAAAAATGGTTAAATCTGATTTTCCACGTCCTGGCGTGATAGGGATGGAGAATCAGATAATGGAGATTTCTTTTTTACTGTTAATTTTGACTACCACCAGCTGATAAAGATGGCAGCACCTCTATGGTAGCACCTCGAAAAGCACTGGTGATCAAGATCTTGGATATTCTCTCTATTCAGATCTGGAACACCCAATGCAATGGGGTAAAAGTAGGCTTCTAGGATTTACTTTCACTCCAGACCTAAAATAGAAGATATATATCTGATCTGTTGCTAAGGTTGCTGGGAAAAAAATGGTTGGATCATTCTAGAAAGTAACTGACTCCTGATGCAATCCTTTACCTATATGTCAGATATATCCTAAGATGACGTGCTTCTACCGCATCTAGAGAGGTGCCACTCAGAACACGTTTTCTTGCTTACTTCTGATCTCTATCATCTGAGAGTGTTGGGTTGGTTATTTCAAGGCCACCAGAATACAAATTAGCAGGAGGGGAGTAGTTTGTCTTAAAAAAAAATATATTGATGATCAGATGTCTTTTTGTTTTGCATTTTTAACTATTGGGATCATCACTCATCAAGGGAAAAGGCCACTCGAGGATAAGAGTTAATGAGACGGGAATGATTGCCAGCTGAAAGACAAGGAACATTATGCGAGTACTAACACTGATCAACGGGATGAACTGTGTTTAATTACTTATGGATAGTTCTGTGATAAGAATCTGTTTATATTGGATTTGAGGACGACCAAGTTATAATCAGCAGGGAAGCAGTCTCGCGGTAATGTGTTCCACATACGAGAAGCCCTTGTAAAAAAACTCTGTCCATGGAAATTCTGCTTGACGCTAGGCACTTGGAGGAAGAAAGGAAAAACTTTTATGTTGCGGTAGGAAGATGCGTTTTGGCTGTGAATGTCTTCCAAAGAGGGTTAGGGTTGGGGTTAGTTTAAGGAGGGACAAATGAGCAACAAGAGTTGAATAAAATAAAGAAATAAAAAACAAAATCAATCAAATGATCCATTTTTAGAGAGGGGCGAATTGCAGTAAAAAAAACTTGTTTGAAATAAGATTGATGTTTTTAGGTAAAATAAGAATAGAAATAGAAATAATTGAATTTCATGTTTTTTGAATGAACATTTTCAATGGAGAAAGATGAAGAATGTTTCTTAGGAAGAAAGTGCATCTTTGAAGGTGGGGGTGGGGGAATGTAACTAATAATCATTCATCCCAAAAAAGATGGTTGGAATGGAAAAGGAAATAATAGCAGAAATGGGATTTTTTTATATCAAGAACAAAATATTTTTATCCTGAAACAAAGAAACGTTTCCGGAAACCAAAATCATCATTTAATAAGTAAACTGTATGCATAACTTTCCAATATTAAAGACATATGCATATGTATGTATGTATGTATGTATGTATGTATGTATGTATGTATGTATGAAAAAATCCAACGAAATGAATGTTCACTTTTGTTCGATTTTTCGATGGGTGCAGAGACCTGTTTTTATTTAAAAAACAAAAGAAAACAAAAAAAAAAGAATCAAAACACAACCAAAACAAGCGAAATTGATTTGTGTTGATGTCAACGGTTGAAGTATCTGTGCAATACGAAGTAAATTTTCATTTAGCGTGGATTTTGTGATGAGTATGGAGACCTGTTTAAAAAATAAAGTGGAAGACCACTCCTCACATCATGTTGCCCTGCAGTTTCAACTTGTTACTTGCTATCTTGCTTTCGCTTGTTGCTGAATTTCAACATTTTGAACCGAAAGAGAGATTTTAGCTGTCATACAATGCTAGATCTCTATATTATCAATCTCAGTACAGATACTCCTTCAAACAATATCATTTGTTTTTGCCCACAATGACTTACAGTGTGGTGTAGGTTTTTTTAAAAGATTTTTCAATTTGAGAACTTTTCTTCTCTGTGGATTTTTCTGATAATCTTAAGGTGTAGTAGAGCCGATATTGATATAATAATATTGGTTGGCTCACCTCCAGAGAAACGCGTCGTAAATATACATCTCACAGGATTGTTATATGTATTATTTATATATATATATATATATATATATATATATATATATATAGTAGAGAATGGTAGTTTGCTTGAAGCATTGCTGGGTATAGTAGTAGTAAGTTTTTGAAAGGCTGTGGGCAATGCAAGTTCCGGGTAAGATGCAAGTTGTAAGGAACAAAAACAATAACAATAAATCGAATACGAAATATGACTTACTATTTATTTTTCCCGAATACAAAATAAATGCTCTTCTGCTGCTGACAAAATATTACACACTAAAAACTTCCACCAAACCCTCCAAACTAATGGCTACCCTGCCCCCACCATAGCCCACCTAAATAAGCCCAAAACACGTAGACACCGCACCCTCTCTAACACATGCTTCTTAAAACTCCCTTTCTTCAGCGATAAGATCACCACCTCCATCCGCAAGGCAATACATAAGGAAAACCTTAACATACAACTAACACATACTGGCACCTCCTTACGCCAACATCTATCTAATAAACGTACTAACCACACACCCGAACCCTGCTCCCTGGCCAATTGCCCTATCCCCAACACAGGCCTGTGCCATCGCACTAACTGTGTTTACAAACTACAGTGCAATAAATGCAAAAAATTTTACATCGGCAACACTACAAGACCGCTACACTTGCGCATAAAAGAGCACTTGAATACCCGTATATCCTCTTTCCACAAACACACAGAGATTTGCTCAAACACTCAGCGTGATATTCATGTCTCCATGTTAGCGACTGTCAGAAACATTGGTGACCTTAGAATCACAGAATCAATCTTCATCTCCAGATTAAACCCCTCACTCAATCAGCGTCACAAGCTCCACTCACCATTCATTCTATAATATCTACCCCTCATCCACCGACCAACCCTCATATCTAACACTCAACAGACTCCGTTTCCACCACTTCACTCATTACTTACCTCCTATAATAAATCACCACACACCCAAACAATCAAATAGGCCCCTCCCCATATGAACTTCCATCCTAACACACTTTCAACCACAAACCAAAAACCATATTCAACATACTCTTCTAACCCACCAAAATAAGTCACCCCATAACCTAGCATTATTAATTAATTAATCCAAACACATATAAAATGTATACAAATAACATGCAAATATTAAATAAATAAATAATAAAATAAATTAAAAAAAAAAAAAATAATAATAAAAAAATACGTAAACAAGATGAAAATGAAGAATATATCAATAAACAATTAAACAAACAATAATACATAAATATGTATATATATATATATATATATATATATATATATATATATATATGTATATATGCATGTATGTGTATATATGTTTTATATATATATATATATACTAATATTGTTATACAGATTTCCACCTAAAAAAAGAAAATCCAGAGTTATTCCTCTTCGTAAATATATCAAGTTAATTCGATAAACTAATTTGACGAAACTCACAATTAGTAACACTTCTTAAATAGATGATAATCGATAAGTTTGATAGATCTACAATATTTAAAATGAGAGATTATATTAAAATTCTTAAAATACGAAAGAAAGATAAAAAAATAAAAATATGAAGATAAAACACACTGAAATAAAAGTAAATAATCAAATATAAACTTAATAAAAAAAAAATTATAAAAAATATATATATATATACATATATATATATATATATATATATTATTAAAACTAACAGTTTATCGAGCACCATACACTTAACCAACATTACACAAATATTTTTAAACACCAAATCATATATGTAACATAACCTTAAAATAAAATTTAATTTACATTCCCTGCGAGACTGTTTTCGTTTTCGCTGCGGTCTACATCTGGCAGCCATTTTGTTTTGTAGTATTCTCTATACAGTCGGAGAAAAAAACAAATTTTCTTCTGGTTTAATTATTTTTGACAAAGGGAAGTCTTTTCCCGAAATATCAAATAGTGATTTTTAATCATCCGGACATCACACGAACAGCTAAAAACACTCTTGCTGTTATGTAAGATTTTAGAAAAAAATAAAAAATAAATAGTAAGTCATATTTCGTATTCGATTTATTGTTATTGCTTTTGTTCCTTACAACTTGCATCTTACCCGGAACTTGCATTGCCCACAGCCTTTCAAAAACTTACTACTATATATA
>OY744528.1:73858676-73946176 GCA_963556195.1 Sepiola atlantica | reverse complement strand
GGATAAAAATATAGTTTGGATAAATAGAAAAAACTTTCACATTTCTTCATTTAAAAGGCAACAAAATAAAGTAGAACTGAATGAAGATTTTTAGAAAATATATGAATCTTTTTTTTTGTTGTAAATTTGAAATTTCTTTTTTATGGCAAATGTAATGTTTTTCATCATCATCATCATCATCATCATCATCATCATCATCATCATCATCATCATCATCATCATCATCAAGATCATTATCAGCAGCAGCTGAAGCATCAATAACAACAACAATAATTTAAAAAATAAGCGTATCGATTTAATTATTAAAAGGAAAGCTTTGTTAGTAATTACCTTCAATGCTGAGTTTATTTTTTTAAAGAAATTATTTCAAAGTAATGTAAGTTGTTGGTGTGTGTAAATGTACTCGCGCATAAACTTAACCGGAAATTGTCCTTTGAATTTTAAAATAATCAAACCGGAAGTTATCATTTGGAATTTGTTATATCCTAAATTACATAGGACATGCTAAATTAAGAATACGCCGAGTGGTTTGCGTTTAACAGGGATCCGGTAGGAAGTAGAGACGTTTACTCTTCGCTCACTTCCAGATATGACTGCCCGTCTTATATACGTACTTTCGTATATAGTCAATACCTGATTACTTCCCTTTATGTTAGTTTCGTATTTATGCCAATCATGACCTTTACAACACCTTCCCCTGAAGCTGAAATCTTCCCGATTTTAGCTTTAGTACCATTTCCTTTTAGGATCAGGGCTTAAACGCCTGATGCTTTTCCTTTTTCTGGTGCTCTTCCTTCTGGTCTGCGTTACCTGCAGTAAGGAATTCTGTCCACCCCGTATGGTATGTTCAGGGGATGCATTCATGGTTTCAGGTATACATACTGGCTTTGGTATATCAAATGTATAACATAATGTTTCCATTGGAATTTCTCCTGTATTTTGCGAAATTCTGCGACGGATTTGATTTATGTGTCTTTTACAGACAAAACTTGGGCCTTGAATGGTATAAACCATGTTCCCAATTCTTTTCATAATGAAACCATCCACCCAATGATTTTTTCCATTCTGAAAATTTTTAAAATACACTTTGTCCCCTGAGGAATAGCACTTTACTTTCAAGTTTTCTCCTTTAGAACTTTTTTTCTTCTCAGGTATAAGTCTATCAAAGATAGATCTAATTTTTCTAGCAAACATCAGTTCTGCAGGGGATGAATTAACATTATTATTTGGGTTCGGGGTTACCCTGTAGATTGCTAGAAATGTTTGTATAGTTTGCTCATCTGTGTCCATATTCAGGTTTTTCTTTATTGCCCGTTTAAATGTGTCCACAAATTTTTCTGCCAACCCATTCGACCTAGGATGGTAAACAGGTGTTGTGATATGTTGAATATTCAGCGATTTGCAGAATTCTTTAAATTCGTGACCTGTAAATGCTGTACCATTGTCACTTACTATGGTTTTTGGTACACCAAAACGGCTAAAGATTTCGTTAAGTGCATTTACAGTGTTCCTTGCAGTTGGATGTCTGGTTTTAAATATCTCTGGCTATTTAGAGAAAGAATCTACTACAATTAAGTAGAAAAAAACATTTAGAAGTCCGGCATAATCAATATGTAGACGTGACCAGGGTAGGTCCGTTTTCGGCCATGGGGTCGTTTTTACTGGCGGATCTCGGGCTGCTAACTGACATCCTTTGCATGCTTTGACACAGTTTTCTACTTCTTTGTCCATACCAGGCCAATATACGTATCCTCTAATTAAGGATTTCATTCTTGAAATGCCAGGATGACCTGTATGGAATTCCATTAATATTTTCCTTCGTAATGCCTGTGGAATTACGATTCTATCAGCATACATAAGTACACCTTCACAAATTGAAAAAAATGTAGTTTGTCCTACTTTGTTACTTTTTTCCCTCAGTCCTAATTGAGTTTTAATTTTCTTTATGAAAATGTCTTTTTCAGCTTCTCTTTTAATCTCTTCAAGGGTTATTGGAAGTTCACGTATCATATTACACATTGAACTTGTACATTCGCTTTCATCTTTAAGAGCAGCAATTACTGTCTCTTCGAAACTTTCGTTTCTTTTTGGAATCAACCTTGATAGTGCATCCGCGTGTCCTAACTTTTTCGATGACACATGCTCCATCTTAAACTGATAGTTTAAGAGAGTTACAGCCCATCGCTGTAGTCGATTTGCGGTATGCTTAGGAATGCCTTTCTTTGATCCAAATATCGTAATCAAGGGTTTATGTTTTTTTTGCAATTTGAAGGTCCGTCCATGGAGAAATCGATTATACTTTTTGACTCTAAATATTATCGACAGAGCCTCCTTTTCAATCTGGCTATAGTTTTTCTCAGCTGCAACCAAAGTTCTTGATGCATGAGCGATTGCTTTTGTTGTTCCATCCTCATACTTATGGAGTAATGCAGCGCCAACGCCGTAATCACTAGCGTCCGTTGCTAGTACTAACTCCTTGTCTGGATCAAAATGCGCTAATGCCAAGTCTGATAGTAGACATTTCTTAATTTTTTGGAAGGCAGATTCACATTCCTTATTCCAACTCCATTTACTACCCTTTTTTAGTAACTCGTTAAGAGGAGCTCTCAAATTATGCACATTAGGTATGTATATCGCGTAATATTGAACCAATCCCAAAAATTATTGTAGCTTCGGTACTGAGTCTGGAGCAGGCATCTTTTCAATTGCTTCGGCCCGTTGTGGATCTGGTCTTCGTCCCTCTTTGTCGATTATTTGACCAAGGTATCTGATCCTTTCCATAAAGAAATCGCATTTCTCCGGGCTCAATCTGAAACCAAACTCCTCTATTCTCTTAAATACTTCTCTGACGTGCTTCTTGTGTTCATGCAAATTTCTGCTCTTTATCAGGATATCGTCAAGGTATGCCATTGAAAATTCCAATCCTGCGAGCATCGTATCCATAACCTGTTGAAACAGAGCAGGGGCAACCTTTAATCCGAATGGAAGTCTTTTTAGTTTAAAAATACCCTTATGCGTGTTAATGCACAGGTACTTTGAACATTCGTCATTGACTTTGATTTGCAAGTATGCATCCGGTAGGTCTATTTTGGAAAAAAAATTTCCTCCGTTTAGTTTTGAGAATAGATCTTCTGTCGACGGAAGGGGGTAATTGTGGTCCTGCAAACAATCATTAAGGCCCGTCGAAAAGTCAGCGCAGACTCTTATTTTGTTATTCTTTTTCTTCACATATACCGTCGGACTTGCCCAATCCGTGTGGTCAACCTTTTCAATGACGTCTAATTGTTGAAGTCTCTCCAACTCCTTCTCTATTGCGTCCATCGATGAAAAAGGTACATTTCTTTTAGGTTTGAACACTGGGGTGGCATTTTTCTTCACCTCAAATTTTGCTTCTGTTTTCACACAGTATCCAAGTTTTTCGGCAAAAACTTTTGGGAATTCTGCATTTAAATCGTCCATGAAGCCTTCTATTTGGTTTGATTTCTCTGTGGTCAACCTATTACAAAAAGAATTAACCGGTCGTTCCCATAAGTTGAACAGGACAATCCAATCCACTCCAAATAGACTTGTGTTCCTTCCTGGTACTACGTACACTTTGGACTTGTGTCCACCAAATGACACATTGCACCTCAGTTCTCCTTTGAATTCCAACCTTTTGTCGCACACACTCTTCGCCATCTTGCTGGTTTCTCTTAGTTCAGGTCGACCGATCCTTCTCCAGATATCTTCATCTATGATGCTAATTTCCGCACCACTATCCAGGAGTAATGTTACAGGATGTCCATTTATCTTTACATCGACATATTTACGCCTTTCGCAGCTTTTCTCTTTCCTTGTGCGAAGCGTATTAACTTTGTCGGTCCTTCGTTTTTTCTTCTGGTTACAATATGTTCCCTTGTGGCCTTTGAATCCACATTCGTAACATATCCTATTCCTGAACCAGCAGATCTTTTTGGTGTGTCTTGTACTTCCGCAGCATTCACAACTTTGGTCCTTGTACATTCTGGGAGTCTTTTGTCCCTGGGTCTTGTATGTTCTAGAGGTCCTTTGCCTTTTTACATGTTGTATCTTGTAAACGCTTTTTTCTTCAATGCGGGTGTTGTCTCTTTTGATATTAATGAGACGTTGACACTCCTCGGTTACTTTTTGTAAAGTTACATTCGGTTCCGACTCCATAATTGTCAGGATCCGGGATCTGACATCTTTGTCCCTTGGAGCTGTGAGTCCTTGTACAAAGATTAAACATTTAAATAAATCTGCCGAAATTTCATTTAATTTAAATGATTCACATAAGCAATTTACAGTACATGCATATTCTAAATAGTCTTCGGATTCCGACTTCTGTAAATTTAAACATTTATATCTAGAATGAAAAAGGCTGTCTCTTTTATCAAATATTCTAGATAAAGTATTAATTGTCTCTTCAAAATTCACTTCCTCCGGTTTTTTGGGTAAAATTAAATTAGCATACTTGGTGTTTTCTGTCCGTCCCCAGTTTTTGTAGTAACAGCGTAACTTTTTCTTCGTCGGTCCAGTCCGAACATCTTTTTGTAAAAACTGTTTCGTACCTTCTATAGTATGCTGGAAATGTAACGCCAGTATCGGGAGAGTAGTGAAATTCTGACAAAGAATTTGAAATACCCTCTGCAGAAAAATTAGTTTTCTTCCCATCTGTCGACGTTTGAATTAATTTTTCAAAATTCTTTTGTTGCGTTAACATTTGGCGTTGAAGTATTTTTGTTTGCTCTTGTTGTGCCTCTAAAGTTTTTTGTGTCCATTCTTGCTGCTGCAGTAGCTGTTGTTGTAGCTGTTGTTGTTGCTGTTGTTGTTGTTGTTGTTGTTGCTCTTGTTGCTGTTGTTGTAGCTGTTGTTGTTGTTGTTGCTGTTGTATACTTAGAGTTAACGCCTTCGTCAACTCAGCCAATTGCTCCATTTTAGCTTAATTACAGTACAAAATATCTTTCCAAAGTTTACAACAAATATTTCACAAAAAGTTCGTTAATATGCGTTTTCGTAAATTAGCAACATAATTTTTTGCAAAAATAAATGTTTCACAAAGTTTATACAATTTAGCAACAGTCTTTTACCAGGTAAACTTTTTCACAAAATAATTTCAGACAATAAAACGTTTCCAAAATTCGCACAACAAATAGTTTCAATTACTTTAGACAAAGCAATGAACAATTATTTTTCACAAAAATACGGCTGCACTTGGGAGAGATAAAAAAATATGACAATAATTTCTGAATTGTTTAAAGAAAAAAAAAATCGTAAGAGTACTTTTTTCTTTCGAAATTCGTAATCTCACGGTGCAGGTTTCGAATTCAGCTTGTGCTTCCCAAATATTTTTTCGTCAACATACAGATAAAGTTCACTTTACCTTAAAATTGTTTCCAGAACAATTTTTTTTTTACTTTCCCGTTAGTTCTTACCGAAGAAATCCGTACTTTTCACTACTTTAGGTAGTAAAATTCGCACGTGTCGACTTTTTTTTTTCTTGCCGTCCTTGCAAATTTTCTTTAAAAGAAAATCCTTGAATAGTACGGTAATTTATCTCTGTTAAGGGAAAAAAAATATCCTCGTTCGCCACTGTTATATCCTAAATTACATAGGACATACTAAATTAAGAATACGCCGAGTGGTTTGTGTTTAACAGGGATCCGGTAGGAAGTAGAGACGTTTACTCTTCGCTCACTTCCAGATATGACTGCCCGTCTTATATACGTACTTTCGTATATAGTCAATACCTGATTACTTCCCTTTATGTTAGTTTCGTATTTATGCCAATCATGACCTTTACAACAGAATTTAAACCTTTTTTTAAAGATGTTGTTAGTGTTAAAAGACGAGTGAATCCATCTTCTCCAACAAGACTGTTAAGTTCCGGCGCCTCTTCGTCTTGCAAGCCCAGGAACTGCTCCCACAACACCAGCTGACACCAGCAAGGCTTCCTGAGTGGAAGACAGTAGAACCATCCAGGCTTCACCACTATATCAAGGACCCTACAGATGTCCCTAGCTAGCACCTGTCGCAAAAGCAGTAGACAAGGCTCAATCGCCTGAGGACAGGCGTGAGACGATCAAGAGGTGAGGTCTCACGGATGGTGCCCAATACAGACCGTGGAACACGTCATCATCAGCTGCCCCAAACACCGGGCACCAAATAGCGATCTGGGCCTTATTAACTTGGAGGATAAAACTCTGGACTGGCTTGCTGTAACTGAACTGATGGTCTAAAAAGACATACACAAGAAGAATAAGAAGTGTTAAAAGTGTCTCTATGGTACCCGGAAAATTAGGCAACGGAAAATTAGGCAATTTTAGGCAGGTAGGAAAATTAGGCAACTATGGAATAAATATCGATTAAAAAAAGATTTTAGGACAGTTCTTAAGGAGAATATAGATTTAAATAGGAGCAGCCCCCCCCCCCAAAAAAATATGTTAAAATAAATATAATAAAATAATCACTGTTGTTTTAAAGTAAATTAAATCGATTTTTCTAAGTGTTCGTGCTAAGAACACGGTTGTTGTATTACCTTTTCCAATTATTATATTAATAAAAGTAGTAAATTAAAATCCTATTACGAGATTAATTCAATCATAATGCATTGCGGTTTCTTTGTAAACAAGATAAAAAGTGATATAACGATTTATTTTTAAGAAGAAAGAAATAGTAAATAAAGATTTAGTTAAAACTATTTTTATGCAACATGACCACCAGCGACTAAAACACTGAATTACAGTTACATTTTCAAGACTTTAAAAAGTAAATTAAAAATTTACTTCATGACAAGAAATACAATTTAAGAATAAAAATCAATTTTATCTAAAACTATCTATTCGGCATCTTTTTAATTTCATTTTCTTTTTGTTTTCCTTTTTTAAACTATGGTGTCCGTTTTAAAAATTAATTTAATTATTAAAGTATCGTTTAGTCATTAAATTATTAATTGAACCAAATTGTTATAAAACTATAACTAAGCTTCTTAAGATAATGTTGTTCGAAATTCCATCCAGATTCCCGAGCTCGATAGAAATATTCCCGAGTTCGAAAAAATAGACCTGAAGAAGGCCGGAGGTTACAGCGGCCGAAACCTTGTGAGAATAACACTCAAGATGAAAACAGTAGTCCGAAAAATCCAAATTATACAAATAAACTATTTTGATGGGAAATTAGTAAAAAAAAAATATTTTGCTTTATCTACTAATTTTTTTAGATTTAAAAAAAAAATTAATATTTAATAGAATTTATAAGCATTTTAAGTTCCGTTAATATCTTTGTCTACGTTACTGACTAAACAAAGATGGCTACTTTGCTCAGAATGGATAATTACGAAATTTAAAATGTTAATAAATTCTATTAGATATTAAATATATTTTTTAAGGCAAATACGTCACAAATGAGTAAATTCACAACAGTATTTTCTTTGAAATAATTTTCTGTTGCTAATAGTTATGATTACCCGTTTTTCCAAAAACATTTAAAGTCAGGGAAACAAAAAAGTAAAACTAAAGAGGTTTTTACAGAAATCATCACTTCCAGTGTCCGCCCCCCCCCCCCCCCACTTCACCTCCAACCGGTTTCGGAGGTAGGAGACGCCAGCTCTGAAGGCTGATAGCTTATTTTAAAACTATTCCTTTCCTCAGTTTGTTGATTTGCCAACATTTAAGGTTATTTTGAGCAAACCCTAAACGTTTATTTTTGTTAATTTGTGTCCTGAGATGAGGTGGGCTGTGTTCGGATAAAAGGAACCGACCGCTGGCAAGAAAGTTAACTCAATTTACCAAGAAATGTTTTGAATAATTCTTCAAATTCAGGCATTGATTCAAAATATCAATCAATATTTTTGAAATCCGTATGGAATTTGCACTGATGGCAAATGACTGGCAAGTTTTGCGAATAAATTAACCAATGATCATCAAATAAAAACAATAAAAAGTTTTGTTTTTTTAATATTTTGTTACTTTGTTATTTACAAAAAAAAAATTATTTTTAGTTTTTCAAAAAATAATATTTTTACTTTAATAACATTTTTTTAGTTATTCTCCCAATATTTTAGTTCAGTTTTTCAAAAGAATGTTTAGTTATTCCCCAAAAGTGATTAGTTTAGCCCCTCACCCCCTCACCCCCTCTCCTTTTCTTTTTTCAAATTTTTTTTTTTAATATGTCCTTGTTTTTCTACAAGAGGCTCTCCTTCTGTCGGACTGTCTGTCACAGTTAAGTTTTTCAGTAAATATCTCTATCTTTATTTATATAAAAGTAGCTATGTGTGTATGTTTATCTATTTCTCTGCATAGGATTCAGTCCTAAGCTAATTAAACGACCATTATGAATTTTGGAACACAGCTGCTAGGCGTAAGGGCTGTTAATGTTAGCTATATTTAGTTTAATTTAATTTTTATGCAAAGGGGGCAAAGAAGTCTTTAGTGAAAATTCAAATACCTCCGATTTTTAAAAAAATTGTACGATAGGTTTTAGACATATATTAATAATTATTTCTTAAATTATAGTTTCTTTGGGGTATTTTAAAGGGAGTTTAAGGAACATCATATAGACATAAACCCCTCATTTCAAAATTAAAATATTTCAGATTTGTATTAAATTTTATCCATAGTCATTAGACACCAATTAAAAAGATTCCCTTAATTTCCATTTCTTCTGAAAATTCCTTAAGCTTAAGCCTTTAATTTTAGATATTTTCTAGAATCAAAATCCTGTAATAGATTTTTATCAGAATTAAAATAAGGATTCTATAAGGTTTAATATCATTGCGTAAGAAGTGTGATGATGTTTGGTAGTGAGTGTTGGACATTCGCCCAAGCCTTACCTTCTTGACTCCAAAGAAATGACAGGGCAATGATTCGGTGAATATGCTATGTAAAGCCGGACCAGATCCAGAACACTAGGTCAGACACTCTACTTGAGAAATTGGCCATTCCAAAACTTGATGTCCTAATAAGGGACAACCGTCTTCGCTGGTTCGGGTATGTTTAAAAAGCAAGAGGTATATCAACATATGCAGAGACCTAAGGCTGGACAGCAAAAAGAAAGCTAGGCACCTTAGGAAGATATGGGAAGAAACCATCAGGCAAGACCGTAAACAGTGGCAAATGTACACAGTCGATCCCACAATCGTGATCACTGGAGACTTAGCATAAGGACAGCCAGACAACGTCGAACCTCTTGTCAAAGGGAACATAGATGATAAACCTGGATAGTGAGTGAGTGAGTGAGTGAGTGAGTGATATCTTGCTTTTAACCTTCATAAGTGGAAATATCCTAGAATTAATTTTACTCATGCCGAAATTGGTATTCTAGTATATATATATATATATATATATATATATATATATATATATATATATATATATATATATATATATATACACTAGAAGAATACCTGTCCCAAGACAAGTAAAATTACTTCCACGAACAGAACAGTTTGTGATACTATGTACTTCCCCACCCATCCAGATTCAAGATCTTGCAGAATGTGAGGAAGTGATTCATCAGAAAAGTAAAAGATATCACAAGTGAGATGAGTAAAAAGACGATGGGGACCACCGAAATTTTTTGAACAGAAGATGAAGGAGCAGAAAAACCACATGAACGTTGGGGGTCGGCAATTATCGGGGAGCTGGACATATGGTCTTACAATTGGTGCCGTGACCAGAATTCTTCCCTTGGTTTTTTTTTCACAACACGGCTATGATGGTAGACATTGGTCCAACGTGACTAAATTCGACGATAACAAGCTGGAAGATAAAAAAGAGATAGAGAAGAAACGCAAGAGCTCACATGAAAGCGAAAAAAGTAAAGATTATAGACACAAAAAAAATAAAGCAAAACCAAAAATATAGAAAGAAAGAAGGGGCAAACGCATGAACTTCCAAAACAGAAGCGAAGAAAATATAGAAAGACAGAATAAAAACAAAAAGAATAGAAATTAACAAACAGTGAAAAAAAACTGAAATCATTTTATTTTCGATTGATAAACTGTAAGTATTTTATTTTAAAGATACTTGAATTTGCCGATGGAGATTGAGTTGAGAGATAGATAGCTAGAGAGAGGATGAACAGGGTCGACGGCAGTAGTGGTAGTAGTAGTAGTAGTAGTAGTAGTAGTAGTAGTAGTAGTAGCAGTGGTGAGGTAGAGGAAAAAGACAACAACGGAAGGCGATTGTGCTTTTCAAAGCGTGTGAGGTGTGTCGTGGTTATATGATTCCACGGTAGGGAAAGGTGGGAGTGTCTGACCATGAAAAGAGTGAAAGAGATGAGGGAGGAAAGGGAGAAGAAAAGGAAGACACAGGCTGCTTACTTTTTCTGAGTGGGGGAGAGGGAAATCTCGTCCTATCTAAGTATACAAAAGAAAACGTGAGTTTTTTTTTAATATGGTATTAAGGGTCGATTATAATTTTTACTGAAAGTTTTAAATTGATGGTTGTAGGTATTAGGTTTAGAAAAGAAAGAGAGAAAAATAAAAACAAGTGTTTTTGTCTGGATTGTACTGTATGTTGGGGGCGATTTAATGGGAAAATACATTTTTAAAAAGAGAGAAGAGATGAAATAGCAATACCGTTGTTTGTTGTTTTTCTTTTGTCGATATTTTAATCTCGTTTCTTTTTCTGTGTGATAGTGATCGATCGCCCATAGTTCATTTCGTTTTGGGATCGATTTTGTCCCACTTGCGATGTGAGGCGACTCCCCAACAGATGGAGATGAGAGTATGGACGGTGTGCGACAGGGCGGTGTGGAGAACCCCACCAGAGCATCAGGTCTGGGTGTGCTTGGGAGTGGATTCGCGGGGCGGAGCGGGGCAGAGCATCATTAGGTTACTTTATTGGAATCTAAGCCTAGGAGGGAGATTGGTGAAAAATTCGCAATATTCATCCACATAGAGGTCTTCCCTAATTACAAAGGTGCGGTGCTATTTTCGTTTTTTATACCTCGATGGAGGGATGAAGTTGATTTCTTCTCTCTGTAGGAAGCAAGTACCAGTGGGCAGAAGCCTGTTCAAAAAGGTATTGCTTTTTTTTTAAAGGTACTCAAATATCCTTTGGCTGGCATTCAATGCATCCTTGTGATTCCAGATCGGAGATCACCCAATCGGTTTTTTTTATTGTTCTTTATTTTGGTTTACTGTTTGTCTACTGTTTCATAACTTATGTGATATTAATGTATGATTTGTTTTATAACTTATGTAATGTGAATGTATTAATTGTGTATAATTTCTGTAATATGATTGTATGATTTTTGTTTTGTAATTTATGTAATAAATGACAAGTTGGTCATGGGATGTGTATGATACTATGGACTGTCCACCCCACTAGAGCCAAGAACTCGGAGAATATGAGAAAATAATTCACCAGAAAAAGCAAAAGTTATTGGAAGTGATATGAGTAAGAAGACGATGGAGGGGCTGCCAAAATCTTTTGAACTCTCAAGACAGGATAACACCTCACAGTCGGTGGTCGATTTCCGGGTGAACAGCTGAGAGTGGCTGACAGAGCAAGTGCAGAAGTAGTCAGCTTCCACTGACCAGGAGAAACGATTAAGACAATAGAATATATTTAGGAGTCAGAGTTGTTCGAGTCAGATTGCAGATTGGCGTAGATCTAAGGAGGAAATGGGTCGGTAGGGATTTATATCGGGTCCAGCAGACGATGATATGAGCTGACGAATTCGACCAAACGACAATGATGGCATCGACAGACAAATTATCTCAGTTGGATCTTAGATAATACACTGGAACTTGACTAAGCTATGTACGCTAGTGTTTGGGGGTCCTTTTCTGCGACGGTGTCACACACCCACAACACAATTGACTGATACACAATGTATCTGAGTTTGTGTTTTTCTTGTGAGTCAGTGTTGCTTTTATTTTTGTATACTTGTAAAGCAGTGTACGTTACCTCGGCGATGACCAAGACGAGAGATGACGACACGGCCAGAACAGAAGATGACAGAGAAGAAAACCACAACACGAACGTTGCGGTCGGCAATTATTGGAGAGTCTGACATATGGTCTTTCAAATTTTGTACCCCTTTTATGTCCCCTTACGAAGAATCTTCATTCTAATAGAATTCATTTAGAATCAAGGCGAAATGTATGTGTTAAAATGTAGACCTTCATAAAACGCCATTATTGGATTTTATCCCTGTCCTTCCATGTCTTCCCAATAATGTAGCTGAGATAATAAAATAAAACCCATGTATTTTGAGGACAAACGTGACTTCTGAGAATCTTATCTAGAACTTTATAAAGTTAGGTATGTTTATATGTTTATATATTTGTATGTAAAGGATTCACTCCTAAACAAATTAACCGATCATTATTGATTGTGGAACATAGCTGCTAGGCGTAAGGTGTAAAAATGTGACATATACTTAGTTTAATGTAGTTTTATGCAAAAAGTGTAAAAAGGGGATGGAAGCCCTTAATAAAAATTCAGATAAATCCGATTTTTGTGAAATTTTAACACTAGGTATTAGACATCAATCAATAAATATTTCCTAAATTTCAGTTTATTTGGAGTAATTTAAAAGAAGTCTTGGGAGGCATAATATCGGCATAACCTCCCATTTGAAAATTCAAATATATTAGATTTGCATTAAATTTGATCCACACGAATTAAGCAAGATACCCTGAATCTCCATTTCTTCTTAAAAAACCCTTAAGTTTAAGCCTTAAATTTTAAGCATTTTTATAGAATCAAAATCATGTAATGGATTTTGATCAAAATTAAAAAAGGGATTCTAGACATAAGGTTTAGTATCATTATATCTTGTGTAAAGGGATATAAAAGTGCAGCAGAACTGTTCTGTTTGGGGAATTGATTTTACCCGTCCTGGGACAGGTATTCTTCTACTAGTTATATAGATCTATGTTTGAAGACATAGTGAACATCTGCAAGGCAAATCGATGTCCATGTCTCATTCATCGCATCAGGAAGTGCATTTCTAATAGAAACGTGCACAGAGAAATGCATGAAAGCGTATTTTTTTCTGAGAGGGGATCAATAAATGTTATGAAATCTTCCTAATGAAAACATCGCACCCCTCTACCCTGAAGGTAAAAAAACAAAAACAAAGATGACTTGTCGTTTTCACATTTGTTGACTTAAGCTTTTGATGCTAGTATCTTGATGAGTGCATAGGCGGAAGAGGAAATCGTCAGTCGAAATCTATAGCAGGAAGAAGAAGAAGAAGAAAAAGAAGAAGAATTAAAATGAAAACAACAACAACAACAACAATAATGATAATAATAATAATAATAATAATAATATGAGAAGTCAGGAAATACAACAAAGAGACAAGAAGAGGTAGAAGACGCTGTAATTCCCTCATTCTAACCCTGATTCTCATGTCGGAAGAAAAAAAAGGAGTAGGCTGGAGTGAGAACGCACCTGGCAAACATCTCCATGATAAAAATGGAAAATGAGACAATCGGTGGAAACTGGGAGAGGAGAGAACGGTGGTAAACCGGCGGAAAAGAAGCCATGGACAGAAGGGGTAAAAAGCTGAAATTCCGAGAAACAATTTTTTTTCGACATAGTATTTGAGAGCAACTGTTGGTCTGTAGGTATGTGGGGGTCAATCTTCAGTCCCTATTTACTTGCCTCCTCACGAGGGCAGAGTTAGACACAAGATCGGTTTTTAACGTGTGGAAAATCCAGCTTCCCAAAAAGGGGCACTCTGGATTGGTAAAAAAAAAGTAAAAATTGCATCAGTATAGAAAAAACATTTTTCTTCACTTACCAAGAATAGAAAAGATGAAGTGTAGTATCAGAACAGATACTACACTTTTCTCGTAGCCAAGCTAACTTCTAACGTAATCTCAGAAATGGTAGTGAATCTAGTGTTAGTTCTTTGCTACCAACTGGTCATCTCTTTACTGAATATGACTATGTATACACACACGTATGCTTAAAAGTAACGCTCTGCTGCAGAGTACTACTTGGGCCTTAGACCCAGTCGAGGCGCTAGACTATTTTATACGACCAGGTGAAGATTATTATTATTATTATTATTATTATTATTATTATTATTATTATTGTTATTATTATTATTATTATTATTATTTCCATTTTTCGTCTTCTTGTCTAATGCTTGAGGTTAGACGTTTTGTGAATGACTTCTAACTTTTCTTGTCTGTTGCCATTTCGCTTGTGCCGCCTGCCAGGATCAGGTCGTCATCAACTGATCCCCTCCATGTCTTAAGCGGCCTACTATGAAGCTTTGGGCCGTCAATGTTGATGTGGGACACACTTGGGAGCATTTCGGATGACTGACGGTGGGTGACATGTCCATACCAGTTGAGATGTTGTTGTGCGACGTACTTTCACATGGAGGCCGGTAGAGTGAGCCCGGCAAGTTTCTCCATCAGATGTGCTGCAGCCAGGATCATGTAATTCTGACGTTTTGTTGTTGACCATGTTTTGCAGCCATACAAGAGTACAGATCGAACATATGTGTTGTATGCCGCCACTTTCGCAAGCAAAGGTTGCGTAATAAGTGTCTGTTATAACCAAAGTAGTAAAGCGCCGTTAATGATGCGTGATCCAACATCCAATCGACCTCCGTTAACATGAAAACATTACTATTTCTATTTTACTATCATATCATTTCTATCCATGCAACGCATGTCCTCAACTCTCATTTGTAAGATACTACACTATCTCTCTCACAAAAATGGAAGAGGTAATATCTGGGAAGATGGTATACTGACAACAGAACAGATACTACACTATACCCCTTGAATTGAGGATTGAAAGATAGTACATTAGTATAAAATAGTATAATAAATTGCATTGAGCATTAAAAGATAGTAATAGTATAGTTCCGGCTTCAAAAAAACAGATACCAAATCTTCAGTAAATCAAATCAAATCAAATTCATTTGTTAAAAAATAGCAAAGTGCAACAAGCCATGTAAAAGTGCAACAAGCCATGTAAAGAGACAGGTAGAATCTGTTTACATCTTACATCCAACATACAATCTGAATGTTTGTTCAAGGTCACTTTTAACCTGGATATGGTAGCCATCGTCACGACCTCCTCTGGCAGGTTCTTTCACAGAGCAGAAACACGGACAGAGAATGTTGCCTTTTTTCTATCAAGCCGAAAGTGACATTAGTAATAGATAGTAAAAAAGCTTTAGGGAAACAAGCGTTGATTAAGTCACTTTAAGTATTATAATAGATATATTTGACATAAAGGCTCAGATTTAGTATTATATATATATATATATATATATATATATATATATATATATATATCAAGGGAGGCGCGAGAGCGCTCTATCCCTTAATAGACTTCAAGAATGGCCTATGCTGGAAATCTCATTTCTTTGATATCATAACTCAAAAACCAATAAACCAAACTAGTTAAAATTTTGCACAAAATTTTTATTTGATAGGTTCTATAAGTGTGTAGAATTTCAGCATCATTAGTCAAGGCAACCCAGAGATCCAGAAAGTTCAATCATGAAATCATGTTATCTGTGTGTACGTACGTACGTAGGTACGTATGTGCCACCCTGTATCTCATCAACTCTTTGATAGATTCGGCTGATTTTTGGCAGAGATAGAAGTTCTAGGGTCTAGTTGATGGCATTTTAATTTCAGTTTACCATATACCTTAGTTTTCCAGAAAATTCCCAAAAACCTTATGAGAAGGCATTGTCTTGAGGCATAGCCTTTACAAAAGTAGTGACATTCCATGAAAAATGCAAGTATACTGAAATCATATGCCCTTAATAGGGTTAAAATGAAAATTCATATACACTAAATGTACAAAAGCTAAGAAATTCCCAAATTTTTACACTTTTATTGTCATTAAGGGTATGACTACATATCAACCAAACTATTTCATTATCACATCACTACAGTATAAATCTCTATGCATGACTGGATGAAGTGTGTGAGGTGCACTGAAGAAAAATTCCTACCAGTAAAATACATAGCCCTGTTGTGTTCGCATACCCTTAATGACAATAAAAGTGTGAAAATTTGGGAATTTCCTTGCTTTTGTACATTTAGTGTATATGAATTTTCATCTTAACCCTATTAAGGGCATATGATTTCAGTATACTGGCATTTTTCATGGAATATATATATATATATATATATATATATATATATATATATATATATATATATATATATGCGAGATTGTGAGCTTTTTGTTTTTCAAAGCTGGCATTAGATTATTGATTCAAACAAAAGATGCTCAGCAGTCATACCACATAAATAAATAAATAAATAAATAAATAAATAAATAAATAAATAAATAAACCGCCAGAAAAACAAAATCTGTTAACAGCATATTTTTGGTTGGTTTCCTTTTTTTTTTAAACGAGTACATGTTGGTAGATATTCTTAAAAAATGGTTGCATTGAGATTAAGATAATATAGCAGACTTTCTGGCATCTTTGATCTTTTATCTTAACCCGCCCCCTCTCCCCTCCCCCGTCTCTCTCTCTCTCCCTCTCTCTATCGTATGCACTCTGTTCTGCGATGCTTTGTAGTGAGGCTGTGTCACCTGCTTCTGTCATATATCAAACTCACAGCAACAGACAAGAATGCAGGTTCCGTGTATCACTGGTTGTTTTGTATCATTTCATTGAGTCATATTGAACAGGACAACGATTTCCCATTTCAAAAAGAGGTTCTTTTAATAAGATTAATTGCTATCAGTTCGATTTGGAAGAATGGATTCTTAGCCATTCTTCTTGAAGAAGGAATGGTAATATGTTTTGTTGTTGTTGTTTTCTACTTTGTCAAAGAGAATCCGGTTTCTGATGCTTGTTTTACACACACACACACACACACACACACACACACACACACACACACACACACACACACAAACATATATATATATATATATATATATATATATATATATATAAATGAATAAATGCGAAAGTGTTTTTCATTTGTCATATCATTATTACCTTCAAAACAGCTCACTGTTATTTAAATCCACACTAGCCGTTTTCAATACTAATTATCTTGTTCCTAACCTATACATGTTTGAATAAAATATAATAAGATTTGACTTGCATATTTATTTTTAAAAATTAATATGTGTCTTCCCGGTCGTCCCCTCCCTACCTCCCTCCTCCCTTCGATGTAGAAAAAAAATCTTAGAAGTTGGTTGGGATCGAACTATAAACCAATCAGACCGACGTTAAAATCCTACATCGCTAACCATTGCACCGAAGTGAAATACTTGAAAATATTACTAAAATTAGGTCACTTGACTGCTTTTCAAAATCTAGGTGCGGCACGCATACGCAGAGCTTTTGATGTAAGCGTAACACATGAACACACACGCTATCGTATTAATATATAGATACTTATTTGAAATAGTAGAGCGCAAATACCTACACAGCTGTCTGTATGCTTAATTTGCATAACTATTTTTGAAACAGTTCATAATAAATTAATGTTTGGTGTTATTCATTTGTAATTTCATTGTCCTATTTTCCCTATATATGAACTAGTTCTGTCTATATCAACAGTAATTATTTAAAGTGATTTAATAAAAAAATTGTATCAGTATTATCAAAATGTAAATATTTGTCTATTTATATGAATAAATGAGAAAGTTTTTGTTGTCATGTGTTTACATAAAATGTTTATTATTTAAATTTTTGGTTTCAACTATTTCAAGTAGCTAACTTTGTGAAGCGATAGCGAACTGGCAAAGCCACCTAGTTTATATATAATTATTATAGTTAGTATATATATATATATATATATATATATATATATATATATATATATATATATATATATATATATATATATATATGTATATATATATATATATTAGTAGAGAATGGTAGTTTGCTTGAAGCATTGCTGGGTATAGTAGTAGTAAGTTTTTGAAAGGCTGTGGGCAATGCAATTCCGGGTAAGATGCAAGTTGAAAGGAAAGGAACAAAAACAATAAAAATAAATCGAATACGATATAAGACTTACTATTTATTTTTCCTTTTTTTTCCTTTTATTTATTTTTTTTTTTCTTACATAACAGCAAGAGTGTTTTAGCTGTTCGTGTGATGTCCGGGTGATTAAAAATCACTATTTGATATTTCGGGAAAAGACATCCCTTTTTCAAAAATAATTAGACCAGAAGAAGAATAATATTTTATTCTTCTCCGACTGTGTAGAGAATAATACAGTCGGAGAAAAATAAAATATTATTCTTCTTCTGGTCTAATTATTTTTGAAAAAGGGATGTCTTTTCCCGAAATATCAAATAGTGATTTTTAATCACCCGGACATCACACGAACAGCTAAAACACTCTTGCTGTTATGTAAGAAAAAAAAAATAAATAAAAGGAAAAAAAAAGGAAAAATAAATAGTAAGTCTTATATCGTATTCGATTTATTTTTATTGTTTTTGTTCCTTTCCTTTCAACTTGCATCTTACCCGGAATTGCATTGCCCACAGCCTTTCAAAAACTTACTACTAATATATATATATATATATATATATATATATATATATATATATATATATAAATTCCCGAAACAGTTTTTCATGGAAAACAACTGATGATCCCTTAAATAATGTTCGAAGCAAACTAATATAATAACTGTAAAAATTAAATTGACTTACATGAGTGATTTTCCACTGAACGACTTCGGACTTAAGGGTTTTTTTTGGTTTTTTTTCCTTATATAGTTTTAATGGTTGAGATACTTCTGAGACTATATATATATATATATATATATATATATATATATATATATATATATATATATATATATATAAGCATTATTTTAATAATAAATATATGTTAACATCCATATACATATATGTTTCATTTTTTGCTAAGAACCATCAGTCTGTCTAGCTATAACTGTTGTGCTGGTCGACCAATTCGAACACCTTTGACTGACATCTAATGTCTTTATCGCATTGGCCATCGTAACAGCTGTACGAAAATGAAGAGAAGTAATGTCTATTATTCTTTAAGCAAATGTACAGTAAGCCGCCGAGAGTGTTCGACAATCCAAGGGAGGGAACTCACAATTTTTGCTTAATTGGAAGCTTTGTAATACTGTTCTTAACAGTGCTCATCCGTGAAAGGAGCTTTAAATAATTATTTTAATAACAAATATTTTAATATCCACATACATATATGTTTCATCTTTACTATGAATCATCAGTGTGGCTAGATATAACTGTTCTGCTGGTACACTCAGTGCTGTTCGATTCTATAAGAGGTTGGTTGCTTGTTAGATTGTACTGGATGTCAACTCTTGTTAGGCCATTTTACGCTAAAAAAAAAGAAGGGTTTTGTATAGGAATGGTTCACAGATAGATTTGTTTTATATAATATATATATATATATATAGTTTAAAGAAGCTTTGAGTCATTTTAAACAAAAAAAAAGAAAAAAAAGTAAAATGCAGTTTAAATTCCTAGAGAAACTAACTAAATCCAAGATATTGCAGACTTAACATTCGTTGGAAAATTAATAAATAAAAAAGTTAGTAAATAAAAAAAATAAAGGGGGGGGGTAAGTATCTAAGAGTGAAACAAAAACAGGAGACCTTAAGTGTCTAATATTAACACGGGGATCATCAGCTGTTTACCATGTAACTGTTTCGGAGATTTAAAAACATATATATATATATATATAGGGTAAAGTACATGATAAATCATAGGAGACCATAGATTGAGCTCAGTCGAGCACCTACCATGAAAATAGCGATATAGTAAAGAAAGGCTAGCAACCTCTCTACTATAAAAAAAGAGGCTGTAGGAAAGATTTTGAAGTCGGTTTTGAACTATTTCAAGGAAGATAAGGGTGCTCTTAACGGCACCTTCCCCAGATGTGGCAACACTACTCCATATGTTTTGTATCCGAATTTTATTATTTTGTATATATTATATTTTATTATAGAGCCCTGTTTTATTATTTTTTCATTTATTTATTTTTTTTAGAAAGTCAGTTCTATTACGTGTTTTTGTTGTTTCTAAGAGTTCTGTTGGGTTGCTTGTGTTAAGGTATCTTTTCCTGATGCTGTATGTGCTTTGTTGGTAGTTGCACTCCACACTTACTTTTTGTTTGCTTTTTTTTTTATTGAGTATGTAGACATTTGCCCAGTGTGTTTGACTTATAGCTTACGGCAGGGCTGGCGTCAAATTGTGCTACCCCATGAACCATTTCTTTAAATTTAGATGTGTCATACAAACATGTGGCCCTTTTGGTTACTTTAAGTATAGTATATGGACATATTTGGCAGCTATACAATAAATTGTATATATATATATATATATATATATATATATATATAAATTTGATAAATGTTCTGATTTCACTTTATAAAAGTCATCTTTCTTCATACAATTGTTTCTGCCCCTTTCAAAACACACATTTTTCTTGATGAATAATAAATTCAAGACATGTTTTCAAAAGGCTTTCTCAGTGAACTTTTATTTCCAATCAATTTGAACCCAGAATGAATCAAAACCTTTAACATAAAAACCGTTCTTTCATTTCACTTATCTTTTTCAAAGCAAAGCAATATATATGTTGAGCTCTCGTAATATACACACTATTAAGCCAGTAACCTACATTTTGTGTAAATTAAAAGGAATTTAAATTACACACACTCACACACAGAGTCACATGCACACACATCCACACACACACACACACACACACATATATATATATATATATATATATATATATATATATATATATATATATATATATAAATCCGCCCCTTAGGGGTCCATGGGGCATATTTCATCAGAGGGGGGCTTTTCAGTTATTTTTCATTATATTTTATAGTAATTTGAAATTACTGAGTCATATTGTAATTTAATTACGTAATACCTAAAGTTCATAAAGCAATTCATGGTTTTTAATGAAATTTATTTGTTTGAGGATAGCTAAGGAAGAACGATAACTCACATTTAAAAACACAATTTAGGTTAGAGAATATACATAACATATAAAAGTGTATTCTTATGTAAAATTCACAGAGTAAGATGATGAGAGTATTCCCAAATCTATAAACCCACCCCTTAGGGGTCCATGGGGCATATTTCATCGAAGGGGGGGGGTGTCTTTTCAGTTATTTTTCATTATATTTTATAGTAATCTGAAATTGCTGAGTCACATTGTAATTTAATTACGTAATACTTGGAGATAACTTTTAATTTTATTGAACGTTTCTTAGCGTCAATTCTATTTACATAAAGGGAGGTAAGAAACTATTGAAGGTCCGCCACTAGCCGCCACTGCCAGCCACTCTGTACGTGCACAAATACATGTACATGTACATTTTATAATATCTTATATAAGAACAGTATTTTATTCAACGTTTCTTAGCGCCAGGGACGCGCCTCTAAATTTTTAGTTTTTTGGTATTGTTTTTTAAATAAGCGACAAACACTAATCAAATTATTGCTACTATTTTACGAAAGAAAATTATAGGAAATTACAACATGGCCGCCAGCAATTAAGTCATTGCATTGAAGTTCGATTTTAAAGTCTTTAAAAAATTAGATATAATTTTATGTCGGGATCAAAAATACAATGTTTGAATAATTAATAACTTTCATCCTAAACGTTTGTTTGTTTACATAACATATTTCTTTGAGAAAATCCACAGTTACATGAAATACATATTTAGTAAAGAGAATTTACGTGAATTACAATATTATTAGTTTTTAACACATTTAAACAAGAGAAGAATAATATGGGAAAAAGGGAAATAGAGGGTTGAAGGAGGGAGGGAAATAATGAGGACCAGGGAAAGAAAGAAGGCTAAAGAAAGAAGAGAGATTGAAGTTTTTATATAAAGATGTTACACACACTCTTTAATTCTTACTACTTTGTTTTTTCATCGCCCCGGGCAACGTCGGGTAGCCCTGCTAGTATATATATATATATATATATATATATATATATATATATATATATATATATATTGAAAGTCAGGTTCATTTTATATTCCACTAACCATGTTTTTTTTCTTTTTTCTTTGTCTTTTTCTTTTTTCACATTTCCAAAAAACAACATTTCTGTGGGATGTATTTTTTACGGTCCGTTTCTTTTGCTGTGAGGCAAACATTTTGATGTCAATATCGTCTCTGCAACACTACAAAATCATCAGAAACTCCACAAAGAATAAAAAGTTCTTAGATTGAAATGTCTTGAACAAACCCTACACTATACAGTGAATCATTATTTTGGCGAAAACAAATTTTAAAAAAAACACGAGAAGAGCAAACGCATATGTGGGGAAAACTCACTAGTACGCCATTTTGAATTTTTCACATCCTAAAAATTGTGCGGACATTTATAAATTTTAATTCAGTAATATTCCTTAAAATAGTTAATAAATTCTATCATTTATTTATAAAAATTCGAAATCACTTGAGGGTAATTTTTTACTTGCCTAAAGTCACATCAATTCGCTTACAAATTCCTATTTAGGTCATTTGAATAAGAAATCAAGTGTAGAGCTGATCTCTTTTAACTTTATGAGTTGGGAGCTAGCTATATATTCAGCCATCTATTCAAGCATTACAAAGATTGTTATTCTTCAGTGTTTTAGTGGAAGATGTTTAGTATTTATTTATAAACCGTTTAAATTAACACTAAGATAAGATTAATTGCTCAGATTACTTCATTTAAGTGGTAAGTTTCTATTTAAAACGAAACCAAGAGGAGAGTTAGCCTCTTTCAAGCAAAAACAGTCTATAGTTACCCAGACATGATCGAACTTCCAAAAGGGGATATTATATATTTATTATTTTCTACTAAATGGTGCTAATTACCTCATTATAAAGGTATTATGAGGATTCAAAAGTACTTTTAAGGAAATTTATGCCTAAAGTTAATTGTGATTACGTTTTATACTGAACTCGTGTTGTGAGAGATTTAACGTTAAGCATCAATAGTCATATTACCTCCCTACATAAATTGTATGCCTATATTTTTTTTGGAGTGGGTTCATTTGTTTTTCATATTTAGAATTTATTTGGCTTTATATTTTGAATGATAATTGTTTTATTGGTTTTTACCTCCTTCTTTAAATTATATTAGATTTTAGTTACCATTACTTCATTAATTAGTACAGTTGAAATCTAAAATAATGATTGCTGATGTTCTTATGATCTGGCTCTCTTACCATTTCTTTATCTATGGGCTAAGTTTAGGCTACGTCGCTTCGGTTATTTTTGTTGTATTTGATATGTTCAATATTTAAATGTTTTATAGTGGGGTATTACTGTTCTGTTATCTACTATTAGGTTTACAGTTTCTATTGGCTACATAATCTTATAATATTCCTATACCTTAGATATTTTTATATTTACGTTGATGAAAGGGCTAGTGCCACAGGTGTCTATATGGGTCTGTAACGGGATAGGACATATGCGGTTCTATGTAGACAGTTCTGAACCACTTCCTGTCTTTTATTCAATAAATTTTCCTTAGACATAACTATATTGTAGGATTCCAGAATACAGAGGTTACATCTTTTAGATTTGTTAGGTTTGTATTTCCCTGTTTTATCTAATATAGACAATTTTAGGCCGTATTGTATATTTTTACTATTTAGTTCTCTTACATGTTTAGCTAAAGTTGTAGGGACCTTCTTTGAATTTGTATTAGGTTCTTTGAAAGAGTGTATATGGTTTCTAAATCTGTCCTTGAAACTACATACCGTCGACCCAATATATGTTCTAATTCTGTTTTCTTCTATGACGTTACATTTATACACTATATCTGAAGTTAAACATCTCCCCTCTAAATGTCTACAGTTACATTGGGAGCTGTTATTCTGGTTCTGGACTGTACTAGTATCTAAATTCCCATTCTTGTTGATTTTTGTGTTATTTGAACTTACTATAGTTGATGTTAAGTCTATCGATGTTGAAAAGGATAGCTTTACTGTATTTTTATTTATAACTTTACCTAGTCTACTATCCCTAGGACAATTTTTCTCGATAATTTGGTAGAACTGTTTAGGTATGTTAGTGAGAATATTTAAGCCATAAAGAGAATTGAATCAGAGTGAGTTTCTACGTCTATTTTTATTCCTAGTGATATTCTCTACTGATGGTGGGTTGTTGATCCCCTAGTGTTAAGTGTAGTATCTTGCGCATTATTAGTATTTATTTTATTTTTGATTTGTCTGAAATTTCCCATAGCCATGTTGTAAGATATTACATGAAGGCTGTTCCTATTTGTATTAGAATCCCCATTATAATTTAAGGAGCTTGCTTTCATATATATATATATATATATATATATATATATATATATATATATATATATATATATGGGCAGCATTCCTTTTTTTATAACACCAAACCCCCCTCTGATGATGGATCGGAAAGTACTCGGATAAAAGTCAGTCCCAGCCTGAAAAAAGATTTCTTAGGAAATTGGAAAGGATCAGAGTGAAAGAATGTAGACCGAAATTGTCTATCATATTTAACGAAATATATATATATATATATATATATATATGAATAAAGGATAACAGAAAACTTTAACACATACCAGAAATAATTATTGTCTGTTATGTGACAAGTTTATTTTTTATCCTTTATTCCTAAATATTTGCTCTATATAATCTCAAGTCAGAAATATGACTTATGATATATATTTATAGCTATATATGATTTGATATTAGACTGAATAGGATTGAATCTGTAATTAAAAAACTTTAACTAAATACTATAAATATTCGATCTGAGCCCGCTCCAGGCTTGAAACCTATAGTACCATGTTGATTTGATATGACCTTCTGTATCATTATTAATATATATATATATATAGCAAACAAATTTCCCGCCTGGATAACTTTTTCGTTTTTGGACCACCATTCACCACTTGGATTATTTTTTAATCAACCTATTTGATATCTTTCCTGGAGCTATTTTGAACTTTTTAACTTGGATGAACTGTATAGGTTTACAAAAAAGTATGTTTTGGGCCGATATATTTGATGTTTTATATACCTTTATGTATTTTTTTATATATATTTTTTAATATATTTTCAAAGTTTAATTTTTATTACCTGCAGTAATGTCATTGCGGTAATGGTCCTCTGAGGAGAAGATTTTCTTTGAAAACTCATGAGTTAAGGACTTTTGCCTGAACATTGAACTGTAATAAAATTTGATTTGCACCTTATTTTATTCTTTCACTTCATCTATTGGGATATATATATATATATATATATATATATATATATATATATATATATATATATTCCTTCATATGCATCCTTGAACTTGAGTTGAGCACGGTTCTGAAGAAGTAAAGAGTTCCCGAAATATTATATCATACGGAGTTTACACCAGACCATCTTGACACAGGTATTACATAACATTGTAACATTGTGTAGATAAACAGATATATGTGTGCTTGTGAAAAAAATAATAATAAATAAATAAATATATATATATATATATGTGTGTGTATGTATACATTGTATTAAGGGTGAAACAATTTAATTTGTTCCAACAGTATATGTCTTATTTGCTCCAACTTGTGTCTATCCGTCGCACCTCTGCATTGTATTGCCTTCTAAGTATCACATTTCTATATACTAATAAACAATGCTTCAAGCAAACTACAGAAACCTCTTATATATATACATATATATATATATATGTGTGTGTGTGTAATCCACAGACAGCTGTTTCGCCGTATAACGGCTCCACAGTGTGGCTAGATATGGTGAGTATTTCAAGTTCAGCTTCGAAACTTGACTACTACATTACACTCTTAAAAGAAACAAATTCAACTTAGTTTTCTGTGTATACAAAGTGGCAAATTACGTGGCACACTGTTCGCTGAAATAATTAATTTTTTTTATTTTTCAAGAGAAAGATAATGAAAAATGAATGGTTTTCAAGAAACAAAAAATTACTATCACAGTTTTGTTTAAATAGTTATACTAAACTAGAAAAATACTCGTCCCAGGACGGGTATAAGCAATATGTATATCATTTAGAGCTACACATTTTCATACTTAATATGGGTTTTTATTGTTGCAATGTTTTTTGTTGGTGTACTATCTGCCCTTTTGACAGGTGTTTGTTATACTCTGACAATTGCAGGGAATTTTGAGCAAAACCCTTACGAAAGTACTTATTGCAAGGAAAGAAACGATAATTCGTTTTTATGGAAATCATTTCAGACAAGGCATGAAGCAACTTGATGTAAGGAGCTAAAAAGTAGTACTTCAAGATACAAAACTAGCCGACAATAAGTGTTAGATTGGTAGATTCTGAGCCAGAAAACAGCAATTCTTCCCCCTTTGTCAGAAACATCGCTGATGGAATGTGAGGACTAATAGACAAAATAAGGGAAGCGAGAGTTACCAGGCTACCGAAAGTAAACCCAAAGTCCTCTTTCTACTCTCCTTATTAGTGTGTGTGTGTGTGTGTGTGTGTGTGTGTGTGTGAGAGAGAGAGAGAGTGAGGAGAGGGGGAAGGGTGTGTGTTTATGTATGTATTAGCGTAGACCGGAAGTGAATGCTAAAACGAAACCGTATTTTTGTTGTATTTTTTAGTTTTTCTGTGTATTATGGAATAAATAAAGAATATTTAAAACGGATGGGATGTAATAATAATAATAATAATAATAATAATAATAATAATAATAATAATAATAAGACAACATATTTGTAGAGGGTCGAGGAGGATGAGAAGACCGAGGAGGGACAGCACAAACCAGACCGCCACTGGAAAAGTGCAGAGAATGCTGAGACATTGGGGAGGCTGATTGCCACCCAAATCCCAGAGAAGACCAATTGTCCTTACCAGCGAGAAATCAATGGTAAGCGGCTGTTGCGATACCGCATCGTTATCGAAAAGAGGTGAAGAATACTGGAAGTCTGGGGAGACTTGTTGTCACTCAGACTCCAGGAAATACCACTGGTTGTTGTCGATGAGCAATCAGTGACGATGATCTGTGTGAGAACTCCTAGTGAGTACAAATAATAGTAATAATAATAATATTTCTATTCAATCGTTTTCGTCACGATGGCATTAGTTAGACGAAACTGGGTTAATTGGCCAGTGTGTCTTATTAAATTCGTTACACAGTGATTTGGGTGACAATAAAAGGAGTTCTGATTAGAGAGTAAATACTCCTCTCCCTTCCTCTAAATTTAAATGCAAAACAAAATATCGAACAGGGTTCGATATAAAAATGTTAAAGTCGATTAGAACTACACATTTTATCACTTCAGAACACAGAACATATTTACCTTATCTGACTGACGGACAGATTTTTTATTTTGTTTCTGGTAACACAGCTATTACGGTCAACAGTACACGAAAAAATCTCACTCGACTTTATATATATATAAAGATAATACCCGGCGTTACCCAGAATGCAGTGAAGTCATTTTAGCTTTTTAACTTTTATTTTTTTGCATATTTTTAAACTTCATTATCCGGTTTTGGTATTTAAGGTGCTGCCAGTGTCCTGGACTACGGCCTGGGCAAAATAAATGAAATTTTAGTTGGAAGTGAGACAACTCTTGTTTTATATTCTTCAATTTAAAATATGAGTTATTTCCCGTGCTGATTTGAAATTTTTAATCATAAGTGAAAAATATTTCCATATTACCAGTTGTCCGGGTGGGGATACATAATTTTTAAATAAACTGTAAAAAAGTATGTTGTTATAGTGCCAATAATATGACACAACAATAACAAAGGAAATTTGTCTAATCATAATCAAAATTGGATGTGTCAGCTTAAATGCTATTTAGGTTTAGCTTTTAAAATCTGACAAGATAACCTTTATATGTTAGATGGGGATAGATTTTTCAACTGCTCTTTGTTTCGTCTTCATTATTCCTTTGAGAAATTAGTCATAATATTACTTTGGTATTTTTAACTAAATTAATTATTTTCAACTATTTTGTTTTAATTTGACTTGCTTTTTGTTTTAATTTGACTTGCTTTTTGTTTTAATTTGATTTGCTTTTTTTTATTTGACTTGCTTTTCACGCCACCTACGCAAGCCACCACGAAACGAGATTGATCAGAGATAAAGAATACAGTGTATGAATGGAATGAAACTCAAATGCTTGCCAGGAATTTATATCTTTAAATCTAACCGATGTTATTTACTGATAGTCACAAAACAGCAGACTGTGAAGTTGTAATAAAATGAACTAAAATTATGAGGAACCAAAAAAATTAACCGTTTATTAATAGATGGCAATATTTTATCCGATCTATGTAATAACGGTAAACTCTATGATGTCAGTATACATACACTATAACTTTAGAAGTATTGGACTCATTCTTAGGAGATTGGGAATGTGGGTCCTGTGTATTAGAACAGATATCATCTAATATATAAAGAAAAGGCAGTCGGATTCTCAACATCAGACGTAAATAGCGTGTAATCTGCCAGATTGATATCGGATTCTGCCTGCCGTGTAAATCATAGATTTTTTAATTCCGTGTTATTCACATAATGAAAAAAAAATCAATCTATTCCATCGATTACATAGTATATCCGACGGTATATATCTTTTTTGTAAGAGAAAGTTCATGCTAAACACCATTATTCTTTCATGGATAGTCATCTATATTCATTAGCCAATCACATCGCAGTGTTAGTTATAAATAAGGACGCACGAACTTCCTACATACAGAAATAGTGATATAGATAGAAAGACAGATAGATAGATAGATAGATAGATAGATAGATAGATAGATAGATAGATAGATAGATAAATAGATAGATAAAGAGAGAGAGAGAGAGAGAGAGACGGATCAGATTTGTAACTCTAATTTTAGTGGAGGCAAATCCCATAAAATTTTACAAAGTCCAAAAACTGGAAGAAAATTTGTATGATTTTTACATCCCATAATAAGGTTTATTTTTGCTATATAATTCTTGTTAACATACCTAACCTTCTATAAAAATCCAACTGCTTCACCAATACAAAGAATACAAATTAGCTTAATAAATAATCAATAGTTACTTCGCTTTTTGTAGATTATCTCTCTTTCTTGAACTCTTCAGTTTTTATATAATTATAAATAGGCGTACAAGTTATCATCAGAATAAATCTTCTCAATAATTTGCATTAAAATTGTTTTCCTTCCCACATGATATTGGGCACTAGTTGTACTTACCCGGCGTTGCCCGGAGGTGCATTTACATACAATTTTGTTTTCTTTTCTTTTCATAACTATGCCGTTTTTCCCCAGAATATTGTTTTTGTTCCAATCAAAGGTAAGTAACTCTGTATGGACGAATATAGATTTATGTCCATTTTTAAGATGGCTGTCATTTGAAAATAATTCCAACAAGGACAACGTATTTTCTGGAAGGAACTGAATCCAAATACATATTCTTGTTCGTAACAATTTGCTGCAACGACCTCCAAGAAAAACTGGCGAACTAGAATCAAGTATTGATTTTGTAGGAGGAAAGCTATCGATGAAGAAGAAAGGATAAATATTTTTAGACATGATGTTTCGATTATAGTAGATTGAAATACTAGCATAAATTATTGTTTTGATGATACAATTGATTAGTCAATCAATGAAACTAGCTAAGGAATGTTAATATAATTGAGGACCAGCATTACTCAAGACAACATTATTATACCCCATTTTTTGTTTGTATTCGTAAATAAATAATGTATAAAAGTTTCCAAGTTTTCTCGGGTTCTTAATACTTAAAACTGTCGAAATACTTTAATACATTATGGATTGCTTCGTACGTTCCTAGGACGGTTTCATGTTTCATTGTTTATTCTTTTTGCAGATGACTATAGGGAATGTAGCTCCATAGGACCATCTGCTACCTAGCTTTTTTTCTTGAAAACTGCTTGTAGTTAGATGAGATATTTTTGTATAGTGATGTAATAGAGTAAAGGTCAGCTGGTTTACTTGTTCAGATAAAGGAAATAATAGGGGGCTAACTCTATAGACAAATAGATTCACTAGTCGTCTCTCTATTTCCTCCTCCGAAATGAACTACTTGCTTTTATAAGTTAACAAACTTATTTATTCTTTTATAATAATATATTTATATTTCTTTACTCAGTTATCAGTTCATTGTGTAATTCAGACATTTTGAAGTTATTTTGGGAACTCAATCCTTGCTGAACTCTCATTGCTGAGTTCCCATTGCTGAGTTTATTTTTATCATAACATAACAAAAACACTGGAGGCGACTCTGTTACGATCGACACTTCCTGCTACATGCTGAATTGACTCATTATTTCAACATTCCTTTTTATTAACCTATCAAATATTCTATTCACCCAGTCAGGGCTTAATGTTTCTCACCCTCCCTTCACCCTCTAACATATGTGGAACTGTAAACAGATCTATACTTGTAATCTATTTGTTAGAACAGAACTAAAATTTCACGTGTTTATTGTCTTCAATATCTGTCAATGTCATCTGAACATACTTAATCTGCAACTGAAGCATTAACAAATCATACAAATGATATACCTGTAGGGAAGACAGAGTTGTCTCCTTCAGAGTTATCCCCCTTTGGGAGAAGTGAGATTTTTAAACCAGAGTTGGTAAAAGGGATCTTTTTGTAGTAAGAGAAGTCGTCAAATCTTGTGGCAATTCTCGTAAGACCACATGGTTAGGAATTGTGTTCTTAATCCTTGTTTCTGCTCGCTGGTTGTTAAACTGAACAAACCTGTAGTCCCCTCCGGACAAAGACCCTATCGGACTGCTGTAAGTTTTTGCGTGTGTTCTTATCACATATCTCTCGTATCTATGACATGTAGTTGTAATTCAGGCTAATGTATCTAATTATATGTGTAATCTATGTTTCGTATGGTTTGTTATTGTTTGTTAAGACGAACTATTAATACATTTTATATCTTATTTATCAGGTTTTATAATCGTCTTTTATTACCAACACGTGCATACCTTTTCATTAATACACAAACTATTTTTAGAAATCCCACTTGTTTTGGGGGATTCGTTGGGGTTCTCTAACCACCTGCAGCCTAGCTTGATAAAATAAAAATATCCAATATTTCTTATTCTTCACATCCATTTCCAAATGTAATATTCTTATTACAAGGGTTATCATCGGTGGGTGTATATACCCTTTGTCTTTTATAGACCACTTGTCTGCCTGCCAGATCCCAGTATCAAGTCTAAATAAACGTGCAAAGGAATGAATAAGCGATAAAAACATTATAAACGTCTTAAGAAAGAGGATCCAAATTCGAAGATTTAGAATCCGTTTATCTTGTTGCTCGGAGCCTTTGCTGTCTTTCTTCTCTGGAACCCGATTCCATGATCTTGTACCTGCAGGCAAAATCCTGTGCACACTGGTTTTCTTTCTCTTCGTGTGTGTTCGATTACGATAATCTACTTTCACCCTCTTTTTTTTGTCGGCCCTGATAAGACAAACAGACACCAGACGTAATTGTATTTCATGCTCATTGATCTGATCTGATCGGTCAGTTCTCTTTCTTCCTGCTAGCTTCAATTGTAACTAAAGGTTTTTCTCTCACGTGACCAACAGAATATTTTTCCAATTTTGACTTATCGCAGGCAGACCACCATCATCGGTTTAACATTAGTTTTACATGCTGGCATGTGTTGGACGGCTTTTGGAAATTGACTTCCAAACTAACCTATCTCTGGCCAGGTATTTATTTATCCTTCTTTCTCTCAAGTCCATCTTTATCAATTCCTCCCAGGTTTACCGTGGCCTTCTTTTGAGAACTCACCTTGCAACCTCAACTAACTCAACTTATTATATGCAGACCGCCATCATCATCATCATCATCATCATCATCATCATCATCATCATCATCATCATCATCATCATCATCATCATCATCATCACCATCACCACCACCACCACCACCATCATCATCATCATCATCATCATCATCATCATCATCATCATCATCAGCTCCAGCAGCAGCAGCGATGTGCTTAGATTTCTCACTTTCCCCACACCTTCCTTTGTTTTTTTTTCAACAGAAGCACGGCCGAACTTTTATATCTATATGTAATTTGAGGCCCTCCTCTAAAAATTTGTGGGTACAGATATGTTAAATAATTACACATGACTAGTAGGGCTCCATACTTTCTATATCAGCCTGTATAAGGTACTGTTAATATTAATATTCCTTTTGAAGTAATAAGTGTCTGTCAGGGAGAATACAATTAAGAATTAAGAAAACGACTCTTTCTGCTTCAGTAAAAAAAATAATTGTCATTGTCAGTCAGAAGAAGAATTTTCAGGTTTATTTATTTGAGCCAATCAGCAATAAACAGTTTTCAAATAAAGTTGTATGACGATATTTAAGGACGGGTAATGAAAGTGAAAATATATTTGTTTTTGACCCCAAAAATGAATATTCTGATTGAAAAAAATCAACCAAAAATCAGGGTATTTTCCAATCTTTAACAAATTCTCAGTATTTTTTAATTAAATTGATATAAAGTATTTATATTATAAAAAAAAGTAAACTTATAGATTTTTTAGCTCACTTAAATTACTTTACCCCCTTTTCATATCAAGGAAGAAATACGTGTTATACCCATAGTCGAAGCTCATTGACCACCTTTACACAAAAATAACAACTTGAAGGTGAGAATAAAACAAATATTTAAAGGCAATTCTCGGTATAAAATGATACTAAAATATCGGAAATTTAAATGTAAAAAAAAATTAATTAAATGTAAAAAAACATTATTTAAATGTAAAAAAACGTAAATCTCTTGAAAGATAAGTAGACCTTCATGGTGTTATCTCTTTGTTTGGCTGTCCTTATGCTAAGTTTCCAGTTATCACAATTGTGGGGATTGACTGTGTTCATTTGCCACTGTTTACGGTCTTGCCTGATGATTTCTTTCCATGTCTTCTTAGGGCACCCATCTTTCTTTTTGCTGTCCAGCCTTCGTCTCTGCATGTGCCGATATACCCCTTGCTTTTGAAGACGGTTTGCCCTTATTAGGACATCAAGTTTTGGAATGGCCAATTTCTCAAGTAGAGTGTTTGACCTAATGTTCTGGATCTGGTCCGGCTTTACATTGTATCTCCCCCTAATCATTGCTCTGCCATTTCTCTGGAGTCGAGTAAGTGACGCCTGGGTGAGGGCCCAACACTTACTGCCATACAACATCACGCTTCTTACGCAGCTATCATAAATAAATTCAAATTTGAAAAACAAACATATTTTAGACAAATCATTAATTCAAAAAGAAAAAGAAACAACAAAAATACGGTCCCGCTTTGGCTTGTTGTCTACGTATCATTCATCTACTTCGGTATGATATCTACACTTCTACTTCGACTTGATATCTACAAAGGGAAAACTTGTAAAAACATTGTACAAATTTTATTTTGGACTCGTAAATCGTAAATCACAAAATCATACATTATATATAACAGAAAATCTATTGAAACTGTAAAAAAATATGTCTAATGTCAAATTTAATTGAAACCGGGTTAGGGTTACGATTAGGGTCAACGTTTAACAAAATATGAGTTAAATTTAAACGTTTATTGAAATAGTAGATAAGTTATTGAAACTGAAAATTTATTAAAACTAAAAAAATATAGAAATGTCTAATTTAATTGAAACAGTAAAAATGTCTAAATTTTTTATCAAAAAATTAGAAATCAGATAGAAAAAAGTAAGTGTAGATATCATATCAAAGTAGATTCATGATTACAAGTGATACATAGATGACAAACCAAAGCGGCACCCAAAAAAACAATAATGAACAAACCAATAAAAAGAAAATGAAACAATACAGTCATGAAACTTGTGTTGCTGTAAAAGCCTTGTGTTGTTTGTAAGCATACAAAACAATCTGTCGTCCCTCTTGGTGATAATAGAAGAATAAGCATGAAAGGAATCTCAAGGATATCCTGGCATTTGACCAATTCTTTGTTGACTTTGAAAAAATAAAATTCAACAGTTCTACAAGGTTCATCCTTCTTATATTTTATTAAACAAAGAACTTAATTTCTTTTCTTTTTTTTGTTATTGCTTTTATAATTCTCTTTTCTGTCTTTGCAGAGCTTATCAATAATATTTCGAAATTGTGGTTTCTCTCATTCCAATGAAAACAAATAGACTTCCACATTTTTGGTAGAAGGGCCGGCAATTGATTAATAATTCATCTACTTTAAACTGTTAAGAAATTCTCTTGATCGATACCGCAGACAATGGCTCTTTTATACATTCATATAAATAATGAACATTTCAAATGAAAAACGATATATATCTGTCTAATATAAATATGGACATGTTTGTGCTTAACACGTATGTCTTTTGATGGATATTAAAAATATACATTGAACTTCCGTCCATTCTTTGGGCAACAATAGAAAAGCACACTTTATGAATAGAAAGTCATGATTTGAACAAGCGAGGTTTTGGTACTTCTACACAATACAAACATAACTAAACCGATTCTTACCGAAGCAGATTTCCGGAACCAGCCGGAAAGAAACGAAGCATTTTACGAATCGGAAGCTGCGAAATAAATTTCTGGCAGACGACAATTAAAAACAACGTCAAACCTAAAATTTATTTAACACAGGCTATTCAGTCTCCCGAAGGAATAATTAAATTCTTCCAAGGAAAAAACCTTATAGCAAAAAAAATGAACATTACAAGAAATGCAAACATATGAAGGAAAAATTGAACAGAGGTTTTATTTAACACTAACCTAACACTAAACTATCTCTAACCAAACTCTAAACTAACCCTAACCTATGTACTAATTGACTGTTTGCCGACGACCGAGACACTTTAAAACAAAAAACAAAACAAAAAGAGGACGAGTTTTTTTTTTAAATGATTACAAAGAAATTCTCGGGGTAACAAAAAGATGGAAAAGTTGTTTCCTTGTTCACTTTCCTCCGAAATAAATCCTTTTTCATGAAGAAAAATACATTCAGGTGAGTGGGTTTTTTTATGATTAACAAATTTGTTTTTATTTGACGACGACTCGGTTTGACTAGGCTTTTCCGGTTGTTTACATAAATCTTATTCGTCAAAAGTCTGTTTAGTTTGGTTCAAATTCTGTAGAAGCACTGAGGTTTTCTTTTTCAGAAATAATAGAAACCATAAAAGAATCCCTATTAATAATGATTTCAAGTCGACAGAAACACGTTCTCTTCCCAAAAGATTTAATACCATAACAAAACAAACACTGTTACTACAACTCGACCAGCAAGCAATGTTGCTGCTGATATTACAAAAATGTGGTATGGCCGACTTCCATGTGGAATGCAGTGATATTAAATTAATTAAAAATCGCAAGGTCATCAGCATAGCTTGCATCAGTAATTTTACCTGTACGATATTTCCTGCTCCGCGCACGTATTAATGTCAAGCCATACGTAGTCAAGACAGATTTGAAATGATTATATTATTTGTTTTTACGAATACATTAAAATTTACACTTCGTTACAATAAGTCAATTGTTTAACACTTATAGAAATATTGTTAGACTTCCTCTCACTTGCCCTATAATATCTTATAGTATCTTCTATAGTATCTTATAGTAATTTCACATAGTGTTAGTCTTTCTCTTATAGTAATATTACATAGTGTTAGTCTTTTTCTCACTTGTCCTATAGTACATTTTAGTATCTTCTGTAGTATCTAATTGTAATATTACATAATGTTAGTCCACCTCGAACTTGTCCTATAGTATCTTATAGTATTTTCTATAGTATCTTATAGTAATACTACACAGTGTTTGTCTTCCCTTCATTTGTCCTATAGTATCTTCTATAATATCTAATTGTAATATCACATAGTGTTAATCTTCTTTTCACCTGTTCTATAGTATATTATATATCTTCAATATTATCTTATCGTAATATTAAATAGTGGTAGTCTTTCTCTCACTTGTTCTATAGTATCTTATAGCATTTTCGATAGTATCTTATTGTAATATTACATAGTGTTAGTCTACCTCTTACTTGTCCTATAATATCTTATAGTATCTTCTATGGTATCTCATAGTAATACAGGGTGTTTCAAAAGTCTTGGGAATATAACGATTTTTAATAACTCAAAAACTATTAGGAGTTGAAAAATGAAATTGGTACCGTTGGAAAGGTTAAAGTTTCAAGTTTTGTGGGGAATCTTCAAAGTTGCTCAATATGAGCACCATTCGTCACACGGCAGACATCTAGTCGATAGTCCATTTCCTGCCAAACGCGTTCCAGCATCTTGACGTCAATGGTTCCCACAACTGCCGTTACTCGAGCCTTTAGTTCGTCAATATCTCTTGGAAGGGACGGCACATAGACTTGTTGCTTGACAAAGCCCCAAAGGAAAAAGTCACACGGGGTAAGATCTGGAGACCTAGGAGGCCAGGGCATGAGAACGTCATCACCTCGCCCAGATCTCCCAATCCATCTACCAGGCAGCCTTGTGTTAAGAAACTGCCTTACTCTAAGACTCCAGTGTGGTGGTGCACCATCTTGTTGAAAAATGAAGTCATCAGATTCTGCTTGTTCCAACTGAGCCATTAACCAGTCTTCCAGCATGTTGAGATAGGATTCACCAGTGATAGTTGCCTCTTCAAAGAAGAACGGTCCATAGACACCTTTCTTGGAAATTGCACAAAACACGTTCACTTTTGGTGAATCTCGCTCGTGCTCAAGAAGTTCATGAGGATTCTCAGTACCCCATATGCGAGTGTTATGCTTGTTAACTTTGCCATTCAGATGGAATGGCGCCTCATCACTAAAAACAAGCCGGTCATCAAAGCCGTTATCTTCCAACTTCTCTTGCATTGCAATGCAAAAGTCACGGCGAAGTGGCTTATCAGTGTCCTTCAACTTTTGGACCAACTTGAGCTTGTAAGGTACCATTTGCAGTCGTTTCCTTAAGACATGCCAGACAGTTGCTGGAGCAAGCTGAAGTTCCCTGCTGGCTCTTCTCACTGATTTACGGGGGCTCCGCTGAAAGGCTGTCCGAACTTGCTCAACTGCATCTTCTGAAGTTGAAGGGCGACCTGTTCGCTTACTTGGGCACAAATACCCATCTTTCACAAATTTAGCATGCCATCTGACAATGGATTTCCTTTCAGGGGCTTCTTTTTTAAATTTCCTGCGAAATGCACGCTGAACACATGTCCACGATTCAGTCTTTGCAAATTGGAGGACGCAAAATGCCTTGTCTTGTTTAGAGAACGCCATTACTGCACCTGGAAAGATAACACGAAAATCATTAGTATGACCAAAAACTTGATTAAGCAAGCTTTAAAATGGCACCAGTTTCATTTTTCTACCTGGAATAGTTCATGAGATATACGCATTTGTAATGTTCCCAAGACTTTTGAAACACCCACAGTGCTAGTCTACTTCTCACTTGTCCTATATTATCTTATAGTATCTTCTATAGTATCATAGTAATATTACATAGTGTTAGTCTTCTTATTACTTGTCCTATAGTATTTTATAGTATTTTCGATAGTATCTTATAGTGATATTACATAGTGTGAATTTACCACTCACTTGTTCTATAGTAGCTTATAGTATCTTCTATAGTATCTCATAGTAATTTCACATGTTGTAAGTTTATCACTCACTTGTCCTATAGTAGCTTATAGTATCTTCTATAGTATCTATATATTAATACGATAGCGTGTGTGTTCGTGTGTCACGCTTCCGGCAAAAGCTCTGCACATGCGTCCCGCACCTAAATTTTGAAAAACATTCAAGTAGCCTGCGTTTAGAAATGTTTACATGTTTTTCCCTCTTGCGCAATGGTTAGCGAGGTAGTATTTTTTACTTCAGCCCGACTGGTTTATAGTTCAATCCCAACCAACCTCTGAGATTTTTATTCTACATTTCGAGGGGAAGGGGAAGAAATAATACATTTTTTTTATCACCTGGTTAAAAACTACTTTTTTGTGTTGCTTAAAACTTAAAATTATTTCTTGTTTTTATGTTGCCGTTTTTAATGGCATTGTCTATTTAATTACGTTGACTGCTTAAAAAGTAGGGTATCGGCCAGTATTATTTTGTTGTTGTTTTTTTTTTTAACGGATGGCATATCAACCTTTTTTAGTAGATATGCGCAGTGTCCATCGTACACGAGTTACTATTTTAAACAATTATTTCACTCTTATCCAGAATGGGGGAGGGAGCTCATAATAAAGCAAGCGTAACTTACTAACAAATAGAGGGTGCTTTGTTACATTAGGACCCGTATTGAAAACATCATTTCGTGTAATTTACACGGGTTCCGCTAGTCTCATAGTAATTTCATATAGTGTAAGTTTACCACTCACTTGTCCTATAGTAGCTTATAGTATCTTCTATAGTATCTTATAGTAATTTCACATAGTGTTAATCTTCCTCTTATAGTAATATTACATAGTGTTAGTCTTATTCTCACTTATTCTATAATATCTTATAGTATATTTTATAGTATCTTATAGTAATATTACATAGTTTTAGTTTTACTTTCACTTGTCCTATAGTATCCTATGGTATTATCTATAGTATCTCAGTAATATTACGTAGTATTAGTCTTCCTCCCACTTGTCCCATCGTATCTTATAGTATCTCCTATAGTATCTGATAGTAATATTACATAGTCTTAATCCCCCTCCCACTTGTCATATAGTATCTTATAGTATCTTCTATCGATTTGCAAAAGAGACGCTCTCCACTTTTAACCCTACCTTGAAAATTTAGGTCAGAAACTCTTTTTGATAGAATAAATAAATAGATTAATTAATGAACACATAAAAAAAAATTAACAGTTAATAATGTTTTTAGATGATATGAATTGCTTTTTATGAGTTGATCCAGTGTTCATTTTAGAAAGAAATCTAGTCTCATTCCACCAAATATTGTAATGAAACAACGTTGACTTTGATTGAGTCCGGCTGTCCTATGACCGAAATACGTTTGCAAACGTGTAGCCAAATAATGTTTTTATAAGTAAAAATCTTCATACCCATTATATATATATATATATATATATATATATATATATATATATATATATATATATATACATACACATATATATATATATGTGTGTGTGTGTATGTGTGTGTGTGTGTGTGCGAAAAAGACAAACGGAAAAAATAAATTTAAATACGGAAAAAAATCATCAAGAAACGAGAAATTTGACCGGTTTCGTTCGGATCAACGAACGTCTTCAGAAAAAGTAAAGATGTTAAATTTATTCGATAACGGTAAAAACACAAAGAGACGTCATTGGCACGTGTTTAACTATTTGAAAAAAGAAAGAATAAGAAAACGTGTGCAGAGAGACCTTTAAATGGGAAAAGGTAGAATATATATATATATATATATATATATATATATATATATATATATATATATATATATATATATATATATATATATATATACCTAAATTTATCTATATAGATATATATATATATATATATATATATATATATATATATATATATATATATATATATTCTGAAGATATTATTGTAATGACTAACGAGAACAGACGTAACTTGGGAAAGCTTTATTCAGCACACAATGTCGGTACAGTATTAGTGCTACTATTTATAGTGGTTAGTAGAAGCAGGAGAGTTCTCCAAAGGGGAGATAAGTCAGAGTAAGGAAAGTTACTCGTAATTATTCATTACATTCACCCCCTTTCTATTTTAATCATAAGGGAATAAAGTCGTTCCATCGACCGGGCTTTTTACTGGTTCTGTTGGAACACCTCGGTAGTCTGATATCGGGAGTAGAATCAGGACTCTGGGTTTCTGAGCCTGACGATACGCTGGGTCGATTTTCACTCTCCGTCCTGAGTGAGTAAAAATCCGTCTCCTTCTGGGTGCGGGTGGTTGTAATTCTGAAAACAGGGGTTCTAGATCGGTTCGGGGATGAGCTCGTTTTGGAGCAAGTGGATAATCATTCACCTCTGGCTCGTTCTGAGCACCTTGACTTTCTACAGATGTTATGGACTCTGTATCTGATGGTTGTACTGAGTCCGTAGATGAGTCATATGGTGCAGCTTGACCTTCAGCCAAGGTGGAAGGGTCTTGAGATGTAGGCGTCTCCCCGGGGGTTATATTGAGTGTAGGTATATTCCCTGCAGGTGCAAGGTCTCTAAGGGAAACAGTCGATTCTTTTCCATCAGAATGTCGTATCAACGCATAATGTGGATTCGCCTCAATCAGTTCTACTTGGTTCGTTAATGGGTCATTCTTACTATGATGGACGAAACGTCTCAGAAGAACCGTTCCAGGTTTCGAGAGCCATGATGGAAGCGAAGTTCCCGCCGAGCTTCTTCGTTGGAATGGAAGAAACCTCTCGTGAGGCGTGGCATTTGTGGCTGTACATAAGAGCGTTCTAATGGCGTACAGAGATTCTGGGAGAAGATCTTCCCAGTGGGTAATTGGGCATTTGCGGTTTTCGGCTGCTAGTTGTATGCTTTTCCATATTATACCGTTATAGCGCTCACATTGGGTGTTTCCCTGAGGATGGTGCGGCGGCGTCCGGCTTGTGGCTACTCCTCGTTTGTGAAGAAATTGTTTGAGTTGTTCAGACATAAAAGAGGCTCCATTATCTGAATGGATATAGGCTGGAACACCAAAAATGGCAAATAAAGAGCACAAGCACCGTATCACCAATTTCGCTGATATGTCTGGACAAGGAAATGAGAATGGGAATCGTGAATATTCGTCAATGACGATTAGAATGTAACGATTCCCATTATTAGATGGTAGTAGACCCTTAAAATCGATGTTTATTCTCTCGAACGGTTGTGTCGCTTTTATCAGTGTCCCGGTTTTAGGCCTGAAGAATTGTGGTTCATGTTCAGCACATATTGTACACGATTTTATCATTTTCTTTACATCATCCGAAGAATATGGTAGATTTCTGGTTCGTACAACGTGTGTCATTCGTGTTATTCCTGGGTGGCACAGTTCATTGTGTAAGGTCCAAAGCTTATTATTATTATTATTATTATTATTATTATTATTATTATTATTATTATTATTATTATTATTATTATTATTTGTACTCACTAGGAGTTCTAACACAGATCATCGTCAGTGATTGCTCACCGACAACAACCAGTGGGATTTCCTGGAGTCTGAGTGACAACAAGCCTCCCCAGATTTCCAGTATTCACCTCTTTTCGATAATGATGCGGTATTGCAACAGCCTCTTACCATTGATTTCTCGCTGGTAAGGACAATTGGTCTTCTCTGGGATTTGGGTGGCAATAAGCCTCCCCAAGAGGGAGGAGCTTATAGTGTTTCTTATAATTTCTGTTTCTTTGGTTCATTTTTGTGTAGTGATAGCTGAGGCCGGTGTAATGTATTGGGGGGGGGGGGAATTATGAAGTGCTGTTTGTTGCAGTTTCTGTTCCTTGGTTCTTGTTGTGGTGTTCTTCGTGTGGTTTTGTTTTCTCCCTGTTGTAAATTCCTTGTGACTGGTTAGCCTTTGTAGCTTATGTGGGTTGGTTTCTGCATTCGAGGATTTTCTTTAAGATTGCAGCTGTTTTGATCATTGCCGTACTTTGTATGGGTTCGATGGTCCCTTTGATTCCAATTTCTCCCAGTCTTTTCTCCATGTTTTTTGGGGTTGTTCCTAGTGCTCCTACGATTATTGGTATTATACTAACTTTCTTCATGCTCCATATTCCTTTCAGTTCTCTGGCTAGTTCTGTGTATTTAATTCGTTTTTCCGTGTCTTTGATCTTCACTCTGTGGCCTGCTGGAACGGCGAAGTCTACGATTTTACAAGATTTTTCATTTTTGTCTATTATAATAACATCAGGTCTCCTTGCTTGTATGAGTTTATCTGTTTGTATATCCATATCCCAGAGGATTTTGTGTTTTTCGTTGTCCAGTACTGTTTCTGGTTTATGTTTGTTCCATTTGTCTGCATATTCGAAATTCAATTGTTTGCACAGTTCCCAGTGTATTACTTTCCCAACACAGTCATGTCTGTTCTTGTATTCTTTTTGGGCAAGTTTGCTACATTCACTTATTATATGATTTATTGTTTCGTCTCTTTGTCCACACAGTCTGCATTTATTGTTTTCCTGGGTTTTATCTATTTTAGCTTTAATGTAGTTTGTCCTAATCGCATTGTTCTGCGCAGCCATCAGTAAAGATTCTGTTTCTTTGTTAAAGTTTCCTTTTCTTAGCCATTCCAGCTATTTACGTTGGTTTCTTATCTTGTGAGTCTTATGAAGCGTCCATGTAGTTGTTTTTCTTCCCATTTTTCTTTTCTTGTCTGTTTGTGTCCAGTTTCGATGCTTCATGCGTTATTCATTGGGACGGTATCTTTTGCTGCGGTAATCAGCCTTTCTGTGTTTTGGTTTATGTATTTCTCCAGCTCTGTTTTAGTGTCGACCACACAATCTTCTATCCTTACCAGTCCTCTTCCTCCTTCATTTCTTTTCACGTAGAGTCTGTCTGTATCGTCTTTTGGATGTAGTGCATTGTGCATAGTCATTAATTTTCTAGTCCTCTGGTCAAGGTGCCTGAGTTCTTCTTTAGTCCAGTTTATGAATGGTCCAGAATATCTTATTAGTGATACTGCCCAGGTATTTATTCCTTTGATTAGGTTTCTGCTATATAATTTTGTTTCTAAGAGCTTTCTTGTTCTTCTCAGATATTCTTTTCCAATCTTCTCTTTCATTTCTGTTGATTTGATTGTGTCTGCTTCCAAAACTCACAAATATTTATAGCTGTCTTGTTCATCTAACGCCCTCATCTGCTCTTGGTTGGGTAGTTCCATGCCGTCAGTCGTCTCCAGTTTTCCTTTTTTAATCTCTAGCAATGCACACTTTTCCATTCCGAATTCCATTTGAATGTCCTGACTGAATATTCTGGTCGTATTTATCAGCTTTTCCAGTTCCTTTTTGCTTTTTGCAAATAGCTTCAGGTCGTTCATGTAAATGAGATGGTTTATTCGTTGTTCTCTGTCTGTGAACTTGTATCCGGCATCACATTTCCTGAGTGTGTAGTTGAGTGGCATCATGGCTATTATAAACAGTAGTGATGATAGGGAGTCTCCTTCGAAAAGGCCTCTCTGCATTTTTATCTCCGTCAAGTATTGCCCTCCAGCTGTCAGTTCTAATCTCCATGTTTCAATTGCTTTCTTGATGAGATTAATAATCCTGTCGAGTATCTTGTACATTTTTAAACATTCAATTATTCCTGCTTGAGGGATTATGTCGTATGCTTTCTTGTAGTCAATCCATGCCATAGATATGTTCTTTTTCTTGCTTTTAACTTCTTTCAGGATCTTTTGATCTATGTATAACAGATCATGCGTCCCTCTTTTCCCTTTCTGGCATCCTTTTTGTTCCTCGGGAAGTAGTCCACGACTGTTCAGGGAGTGGTAAATTTGCACTCTAAGTTGTGCCGTTAGGATTTTTCACATTATCGGTAAACAGATTATTGGTCTGTAATTGCTTGGGGTCGTTCCCTTCTTGGCGTCTTTTTGTATGAACGTTGTCCTTCCTTTGGTCATCCACTCTGGTACGTCTGTTTTATGGATACATCCTCTCAGTTTCTGTGCTAGCCTTTCATGTAGGGTCGTGAATTTTTTGAACCAGTACGCATGTATTCCATCGTGACCTGGTGCTTTCCAGTTTGCCATTTCCTTTAGTTTTGTCTTAATAGTTTCTTCATTAATTTCTGTTTCCATTCCTTCTTCAATTTCTAGAAGTTTATCTTTCATGTCTTTCAGCCATTTAGCATTTTTGTTGTGATCTTCAGCCTTTTCCCATATCTTGATCCAGAAATGTTTTGTTTGTGTCGGGTATGGTTGTTCTGTTGTTGTTCTTTCTCCGTTTACGTTTTTGTAAAACTGCCTTTCATTGTTTTTAAAGGTCCTGTTCTGTTTGTACTGTTCCGATTTATATCTGTATCGTCTCAATCTGCCTTCTTTTGCTGCTATCTTTTGTTTTAGTTTTTCATGTTTCTTATTTAGTCTTTCCTTGCGATTCGGATTTCTGCTCTTCCATCGTTTACTGTTCTCCTTCATCCTATTTACGGTTTTAGCTTCCTTTTGAAGTTTGGTGATCTGGGTTTCCAGTCTGATCTCCCATCCAGATTTCGTCTGTCCATTCTTTTGGTGAGTCTTCTTTTCCCTTTTTAGTTTCATACTTATTGATTTTGCCCCTGCATATATCAAGTTATTTAGATCTGTGATAGTGTCTGTTGGGATGTACGTGAGTACTCTGTTTACTTTCTCTGTTTCAACTTTTAACTTCTTCCAGTCTTTTTTCCTTAGGGATGGAAGTTTTGTTTTGTTCTCGAACATTAATCGTTTGATGTTTTCCACTTCTCTTGCTTCTTCCTCAGATAGTTCTATAGTTTCGTCGTCTTCGCCTTCTTCAGTTTCTGAGTTTTCGTCAACTGGTGTGTCTTGATCTGTCACACCATTTATCTTTTGTTTAATTTCTGTTAATTCCATCTCCGAGAACCACCTTCTCTTGAGTATCTGTTTTGCTTGATCTGCTATCCTTTGTGTCGTTGTATGGTAGTCAGTAGAAATGTCCCATAGATCTTTCATTCGTTTCCGATATCCTCTTTCTGTGAGGTAGCGGCTTTTGTAGTAGTATTCCATTACCAGTCTTTTCTCTTTTGTGGTCTATTTCTTTCTATGTTTTTTTTGTCTGTTATTTTCATTCTTGCTTTCTTGTGTTTGGTCAGTGTCCTTATCATATTTGGAATTTGATGGGTTACCTACCTGTTTTTTGTCCGTGGTCTTGTTCCTGAAATTAAAGGAGCCAACATTCGCAGGATACGGACCGGGTCCCCCATGTTGGCCATCGAGAGAGCACCTGCCCATCATGACACTCAGATCTTTCTTCTGAGTCCTATGGCGTTTATTTGTATTTATAGACATTTATCATGGTTTGGTGTTTGTGGCAACACCAGGCCCAGGCTTAGTTTACCTGTGACCCTGTCACAGGGATAGTGTTTCTCTAATTTTCATGAGGTTCAAAGTGCACTATCACACATACATAAAGAAACATTTACGAAAAAAAAAAATAATAATTATGATGAATAAATAAATAAATAATTTTTTAAAAATGAATAAATAAATAAATAAAATTAAAAAAAGATAATTATATATATGTTACCTAATTACATAGTATAAGTTTTCTAGGATACTCTTAAATAAAAAATTAAAAAGATGATAGATTTCCCTCCTATGTTTGTCTAATAAATTGATGCAAAGTTATCAAACGTTCGGTGGAAATTAAAAAATAACGTTAACTTTTGTTCTCTAACGTGACAAGCTACTTTTTGGGGAGGGAGGGGGGGTCAATTACGTTCAACTCAAACAAAAAGCAAAAATATTATCTCCCGACCCCAGAATTGAAATCTCAGAAGCTTCTTATTAGTTAACATTAAAATTCAAAATAAATATAACATTTGTATATCTACCAAAAAGATGTCTTCAATTGATACGCTCGAGACTTTAAATGTTTATCGGCTGCTGAAAAATAACGGTAAATGTTGTTCTCTAACGTGACTAGCTACTTATTATTATTATTATTATTATTATTATTATTATTATTATTATTATTATTATATGTGCACCATTACAAGTTTAGAAAACATACATAAATTAAAATTTAGTAAAACGAACAAATGTCATACTCTCAAATTACAACATATACATTGAGAGCATACAATAAACCACAAAATCTTATTCCGAATTGTTTTGGTATTTTCGGATTTATGTATATTTATATTAGAAATTAAATCAAAATACATGTTTTTGTTGTTAAGAACATAAACCAACGTACCATAAAATAATTGGCTAGCTAAAAGCAAGCATTAATTTTGTTGGAAGAAAGCTATTAACCACAAAGATTTGCGAAAGAGACTCGTTCCATTTTATATATTAGATGAAAAAAGTGTGTGTGCTATTTGCGCTTGGGCGCTGTTTCACCTCGCTAAGCAGATAAGTCTTTACTCATATCAAGGCAGGGGTGTGGGGGTGGGAGGAGTAAAGACTCACTAATGTGTTGGTCACATTTAATGATGTCTTGGCCGCATTCAATGATGTGTTGATTCCATATAATAAAAGACAAAAAGAACAACGCATTTGGATAGTTTGGTTTGGTTTTCGAATTATTCTTCCGACAGAATTGTAGCGAATTTCCATAATAAAAATCTAAAAGATTGCAAGTCGAACTGAATGTCTTTTCACGGCCCATTGCATCTTAAAATGCCAGTAATCACATAATCTACATCTCTAAGTCGTTTGAGATAGAACAGCGGCCGCTTTGACATCAAGTGGCAGCTATTTGATCAACTATATGCACACAAACACAGACATACAAACATACACACACAAAGAGCGCATTTGAAAAGATTATTCTCCGTTCATGTCTCAATACTGATGTGATTACAATGTCATTTCCAACTGATCAAAACGATCAAATCGTTTATGGCTGCTTTGCCACTCAAATATTTCGGTCTCAACAATCAGGTTTTCTTAACCAACCAGAAATGTCGAATCTTTCAGTTGCTTTCTTTTCAATAGATTAAAAATTATTTTTAAAATCTGAAAATATTTCCTAAAAAATAATATTTTTGTTGTTTTTACTTCTTTATAAAACAGATAAAAGGATTTTTTTTAGTTTTCAATAAATCATTTTAGTTACTATTATTAGTTAAATTTGTTGCTGGTAATAAACATGGCGCCTATTCTAATTTTAATTTTCTGTTGATAACAAAAATAGCATCCATCTGAAAAATATTCCTAGACGTAAAAGGTATTTTCTGAAAAGAATTAAATCGAATTACATTTTATTGTTCTGAAAAACATGGTAGCACGATCTACAATAAGAACTGGCTATTCATGATGAAATATTGATTCTGTAGGACGGAAGCTATCAATGACAAAAGGTCAATGAATAGAACGACTTTACTTTATTATACAGATGAATGCCTTTTCTTTTTTTGTGGGTACATAATCTGTCAACAGCTTTGTCTCCAATTTGTGTTGACAAGTTTAGTAATTCTATTGATAAAAAAAATCATAAAATGGTTGAAAAGAAATGAGAGAATCTACAGGAACAAGATTAAAGTGTAGTATCTTTTCCGATGGATACTGCACCCCATAGACTGCTATTGTCTTGGCCTTCAGGACTTGATTTACGCCGGTCTATGGGTCTGTCCTGTGCAGTTCTAGGCAGTCCACCCTCCCAGCTTCGCCTCCCCTCTTTGGGGAGGAGTAAGTTTTTTGTTTACTGCCTGAAGCGCCCCTACCGGGGAATGCCGACGGGCTGCCCAGGCAATTTTTAATGGCCAGAGTGCTCACCTCTCGGGCGATGGCTTTTCAAACCCCACTTTCCCGACCCGACCTTGGGTCACATCTTACTTGTGGCAGTAAGATAAAACTGGCCTTGTGCCTAACTCCTAGAGAGGAGTAAATCAATACAGGAACATCATAAGAATATGATTAGTTTTTATTTGTTCGTTCCATGATACGTCTATTGGATATATTTGAATTCCCACCTGTTGAGAAGGTCATGGCTGTCATACTGTTGTCTTCTTGTAGCCGAAATCTGGAGATGAACTGATGACTATGATCGACATTTACCAGCCAGTTGTTTGCATCATAGGTTTTTAAAACTGTTAATTGTTCATTCATTTTTACAAGTGGCCATAGGGAAAAGCATCCTGCATGGGCACATTTACGTTTGCGTTTTGTATAACCAACTGTTTTAAATTAACTTACTTACTATTTCAAAATCCCCTTTTCTCATCACATGATTTGTTAAACCAATCACAGTTTTCTTTTTTCATTTGCGAATGAATCGCTAATTATCAAGGCTAAAAGTCATTCAAGGATAAGGTTTAATTAAAAAACCCACTTTCCCGACCTGACCTTGGGTCACATCTTACTTGTGGCAGTAAGATAAAACTGGCCTTGTGCCTAACTCCTGGAGAGGAGTAAATCAATACAGGAACATCATAAGAATATGATTAGTTTTTATTTGTTCGTTCCATGATACGTCTATTGGATATATTTGCGTTTTGTATGACCAACTGTTTTAAATTAACTTACTTACTATTTCAAAATCCCCTTTTCTCATAACATGATTTGTTAAACCAATCACAGTTTTCTTTTTTCATTTGCGAATGAATCGCTAATTATCAAGGCTAAAAGTCATTCAAGGATAAGGTTTAATTAGATGGATAGATTGTCAGTTGAATGATGAAGGATATTATGAGAGGATTGAAAATGATAAATGGGATGTACAAATTTTGTTTACTTATGTGGATGGTTAATGACAAGTATTTGTTATTGGATTTGAAGATGCCCATTTTGTCACCCATTACATCAGAAACTAGAAACTTTCCAAAGTCACATCATGTGCTTCATTACTGATCATAAACTATCTGATCACATAAGTACTGCATCCCATCAATGTCCTCTGTCATCAAATGTAAAGTCTTGACATTGTTTGGTCACATTAAGCATTCCAGTGTAGGGCTATGCAAAATATACGTTGAAGGCATAATACAAGTAAGCCGGTCGAATAGTAGACGAAAGAAAAGATGAATAGACAATGTTTGCAAATGGACGAACATGAACATAAACCAAGCGAACACTTTGGCCCAAGATCTTGGAGGAAGCTCAGCCATTCTAGTGCATATTCTGCAGCTAGCAGAGAAAACGTTTACTAAGAAGAAAAAAATTATGTCGCCCATACGGAAGCAATCTCGTGGTAACTTGTTTCACAGATGGGAACTTCTTAGAAGTTTAGTATCTCTTCTCTTTTACTATTTAACATGTTTATTCATAGTAAAATGAAAGAATTTTCAATAGCAATTATCCCAAAATGATGATTTATCAATTATTCTTGGAATGGGTATTTCTTTCAATCATAACATCTTTGGATTATCTGATGCGTTTCTAAGGTTCCTCATCTTTTTTCAGAATCATATTATTTGTACTTTCATATTTGACAATCAAAAGTGATTATTGTATTATTTGTACTATTCGGATTACTGTTCTCATCTTAGATGTTATTCTCACGTGTCCCAGCATATATGTTAGGCGACAATGACCTCCAAAGTAGATCTAGTATATAATTTAATTGAATATGGGAACCATTAATTATAAATAATAGATTAGAACACAATATATATATATATATATATATATATATATATATATATATATATATATATATATATTTACTATAAGAAATTTAAAACCCAAAATCTTGTGGTAAAAAACAACTCCTCCCCAACTCAAAAACCACTAGAAAGAAACAATGTTATTTATAAGTTTAAATGCTCTTTGGGAAAATGTAACTCCCATAATAATAATAAAGCTAATAGCTACATTGGTTTTACAAGCACTACCTTATCCCGCTGCCTCACCATGCATCTTGTAAACTCTAGCTCAATTTACCAACATCTACAAAAACATAACTGCCCTCCCTCTGATTTAAAACCAATTCTAGTTAATAACTCTAAAATTATACATTCCGAAACCAATTTAAAAAAAATTAAATATACTGGAAGCTATCTACATAAAAACACAACAACCTAAAATGAACAACATCACATATAAAACCAGGGGAACATTTTAATTGCTTAACGTAATGCGATTTTGTTATGTGATGCCATCCAGCGTTGCTGAATTTAAATCGTCAACGACTTCTTGGAACAATGCGACAAACGTTCTATGCGCGTTTCTCCACCGTCTTCTTAAAATTCACTTATTTCTTCAGCTTTTTTGTTCATTTGCTTTTGACACCTGAGGATGATTCGAAGAAGAATCGAAAACGTTAAAATGTTAAAAATAAAAAAGGTATAATTAAACAGACGAATTCTGTTATTTTGAACAATGTTTGCATATATATATATATATATATTGTGTGTGTATAGGGAGCATTTTTTTATTTATGCAAACATTGTTAAAAATAACAGAATTCGTCTGTTTAATTATACCTTTTTTATTTTAAACATTTTTCTGATGGTCTTTTTTGTATTAAAATAAAAATATTAATAAATGTTCAATAGGTTTCACAGGTTTCATGGACGTTTTCGATTCTTCTTTGAATCATCCTCAGGTGTCAAAAGCAAATGAACAAAAAAGCTGGAGAAAGAAGAGAATTTAAAAAAAGACAGTTGAGAAACGTGCTGAGAACGTTTTTCGCATTGCTCCAGGAAAGTCGTTGACGATTTAAATTTATATATATATATATATATATATATATATATATATATATATATATATATATATATATATATATATATAAGTAGCAGTAGGTCGTAAGACTACAAATGTAAAACAAGAATAATTTTTAAGGCTCCTAAAATTCATACTAGAATTGTCCACAAAGACCTGTGGCACAAGGGAAGATAAAAGTGCTAAGTAATAATCAGTTCAAAGTGACATTTTTCTGGAGGTTGAAGGTTCAATCCTCAGTACGGGCGATATTAAGAATACAATTACGAATTTGTTAAGACTTCTACCCGGTCATGTCTGACGGAACGAGTATAAGCTACCCACATGGATTAAATAAAGTAATCCGTTCGAAATTCCATATAGATTCCAGAGTTCGACAAGATGCACCTGAAGATAGTCAAAGGTTACATCGGCCGAAACGTTGTGAGAATATCATCTAAGATTAAAACATTAGTCTAAATAATTTAAATAATACAAATTATCAATCGTCATTTCAAAAATTCCAAAACAGAAAATAATTATTGCCTACAAATTTCTGATTAGACTTTTAATCTCTGACCTCTGACCATATCTAACATATAAAGTTATCTTATCGAAATGTATAAGTCAGACCCAAATATTATTTAAGCTGGCAAATAAAACTTTTCTACCGACTAGCCAATTTTCATTTGTTATTGTTGTACCATGTTATTAGCAATATAATAGCCTACATCGATACAATTTATTTTAAAAATTACACAGTTCAGCCTGAACGACTTTTAATATCGACCAACCCTAAATAATTATCTAAAAATAAAACTCAGCAAGTGGGATAACTCATATTTTAGATTGAAGAATATAATAATAGTTGTCTACCTTATGTGCAAACAAATAAAAATTAAAAACTAAAATGGCTTCATTGTGTCCTGAGCAATGCCGGGTAAATACAGCTCGTGTTACATAAAGAAAGGAGGACTTAGAAATACAAGAAGCTGTGATTGGTTGAACTAGATAATGTGTTAGGAGAAAGGATTTGCTTGAAATAGTTGGATTTAAGTAGCAGTTAGTGTTTGGCAATGGTCGTGTATGGCGGCTCTTTGCAGCTTCTGTCTTTCTTCTTCTTTGCATGTCTTTGAAGCATGTGGTCATATGACAGTTGCCCACTTTTTTATGCAGTCCTTTGCATTATTGTTGTACTCTGCAATATCTTTCAGACAAGGTAGTGTTACATCATATGGTCCGCCTCTCCACATTTCCAGATGGTTGGGTCGGTTTTGTAGCCCCATCTAGCTATAGCAACTTTTGATCATCCCATTCTCGTTCTCAGGCAGTTAGGTGTTTCCAACTGTAGCCAGGATCCTTCTGAGCCAGGAGGACCTTAGAAGGGTGAATTGCCATGTCAGTAAGAGGAGGCCATTCTCTAGCCCTCTGGTTCACAGCTGTAGTCTGTCCTCATAACAAAGTAGAAAAAAGTTCATGGGAAGTTCCTAGAAGTCCGAGGAAATTGGTAAGAGGATCAATAAAATGATCTTGTGGATCTCCGGCAAATCATCTTTCAGTATTCCAGGATCGTTATGCAGTCGCATGTTAGCCAGATAAAAGCCGCTGCTAAAAATTGATATCCAACACTTATATAAGTAGAAGATTTCGAAAGATCCGTTTTCATTTTATATTTTCTTCTCTGATTTTTTGTTTTTTTTCCAAAAATGAACCCAGCAAAGAATTCAGCAAGAGTGCAAAGCATTTTCTTCTTGAAATAGTAACGCCAAGCAAGCAACCAGTTTTGCTTGATCAGCAATGTTGTCTTTTATTGAAGATACAAAAATCTTTCTCCTTTATTTTTTTCTTCCTTTATCCATTCTTTTATTTTCAACTGGTGAGGGTTCTAATTTCCGTATATTGCACAGATTGTAAAAAATAAAAATAAAAATTGATAATCTGCTTAATATTGTTATTTAAAAATTTTCAGTTCATTTTGAGACAAAATCAGAGTAAAAATAATTATGCCCGACGTGAGGTTCGAACTCACAATGTCTGTCTCTAAGTATAGCACACTAACCAATTGAATCATGAGGGAAAGTAGGAAATAATTACGCATAATAAAGAAAGACAGAGTGAGACAAACAATACAATTTGATTAATGTATAAATAAATCAAATTGTATTGTTTGTATCCCTCTGTCTTTCTTTATTTCTGTTTTTCTCTCACTTAGAGACCTCTACAGAGAAGAGGTGTGATCTTGCTGCTAGTCGGTGGGTGCTGGGATTAAAATAATCCTGTAAATAAAGTTCAATTCTCACACGTGAGAATGAGGTAACAATGTGCAGATAAATCATCAAAAGAGAGATATAGGACGAACGCCTGAGAGAAGGAACACAAACACCAGAATGTAGTTTCACAGTAATTTTACTAAGAAAGAGAAAGTTGGAGTCATAGAATATTTACAAACAGAGTTTTCAAAGTTCAGTTAGGCATAGTGAATTTTAGAGGGGGTTCGCGAGAACTTATCTGTATAGAGTCCGGGTTACTGCGGGAGGTCATTCTCTGTGACTGCAGTCGTGGGCTGTTTTCACTGAGGATACCAGCCGATGTGTTGCTGACTTGAGCGAAGTCGTCGAAAAAGAGGGCGGGAAGCCATGTGCAAGGGTTTGAAAACCCTTGCACATGGCTTCCCGCCCTCACGTGACACCTGAGGGAATAGGGGTTTCAATGCCTGACAGCCAATCCGTGAGGGGGGGGGGTCTTAAATAAATTCCAACATGGGTTGAGAGTATTTACATTGGGTTGGTACAAATGAAGTAAGTTCATCAGACACATTCCGTGGAAGTACTTGTAAAACACAAGTACAGGGATGCAACACCGCAGTGATGCAACAGCAGCTGGAGCTTGTCAACCAGTGAGGAACCTATTAGGGTAGAAATTCTTTTTTGCACCCTGCTCAAGAGGGAGAGGCTAGTGGTCGATGCACCAGCCCAAATGTGCCAACAATACTCCATGCATGAGCGGATTGTGGCTTTACAGAGATACAGGATACTGTTTTTAAATGCATTTCTTTTCACTTTGCAATAAAATATCAAAATACATTTGATATTTTACAATGTTTCAAAAAAATATTTTACTTAATAATAATTTCTATTCAATAAAAACAAAGAAATTTAGATTTTGATAATAATTATTCTGTGCAGAACTGTTATCTCCAAGCAACGTGGTCGTGCTTGTCAAATCAATGTAGCTATTAGCTTTATTTTTATTATGAGAGTTACATTCTCCCAAAATGACTCAACAATAAATTCTCGGATAGAACATTTTAAGCAAATAAATCTCAACTATAAACCTTCAATTATTATTGTTTTTTATCTTCTCATTTTACCGGGGAGGGGAGATAACATTCATTCGAAATAGCATACAAAAATAATGAGCAATATCTAAAATGACTAATTATGCATTCATGTTTTTAGACATGACCAGCATTATGTTTAAACTGACTGTGTACCTAGTGAAAGCATTACGTTTACAGTCGCTAATCACTGTGTACCAAGATTGTTTTTAGATGCATCCATGCATATCTTTAAGAGTCCATGTTCGTTAGTCTGTGGCGCTTAAATTTGAAATAACGGTTTTATTGTTAAATGCATAGATTTAATGGATACATCTTAAGCATATATCTATCCTTGTTCATTGTGTAGGTGATGTAAAAAATACACAGAATAAGTGCGAGATCAACTGAGGTCCTATAAGATAGTATATAAAATGAGATTTCTCTTCATAAAAATAGTTAAGAGTCCTTGTTCGTTGGTCTGTGACGCTTAAATTTAAAATAGCATTTTTCTCGCAGATTGAATGGACGCATCTTACGAATGGATTTTTTCTTGTTTTCTTTTTTGTTTAATGTACTAACGAGTCACTGCTTATCAAGGCCCAAAAGCCACTTGAGGATAAGGGTTAATGAGTTCGTCAGGTGGATAATGAAATAACACTGTGAGGATTGGGAACGATGGTTAAAACAGGGCAGAATTTGATTATTTAAGAAGACAGCTCAACAAGAATTTGTTAACATTGGACTTGAAAACAACAATATTGTAGTCAGCTGGGAAGCAACCCTGTGGTATTGTGTTCCACATACGGATAGTTCTTAGACAGAAACTGCTCATAGAAGTTCCGTTTAGGGGTTAAGTACACATAGGGAGAAAAGAAAATGATGTATAGATTAGTTTTGTGTTAATGTTTTAAATTAAACTGTGTACCAAGATTGTTTTTAGATGCATCCATGCATATCTTTAAGAGTCCATGTTCGTAAATTGGAGCTCAGTCGAGCACCTTATATGAAAATAACGATAGAATAGAGAAAGACTAACAAGATCTCTTCTGTGAGAAAGAGGCTTGTTGTTTCTTTTTTTTTCCTAATGAAAAACTCAAGTAACAAAAATAACAAAGTAACACTCTTTTCATTTGTCCTTGACAGTTTCTGGTGTTGGAAACATCCACACCACCACTGATTTTCAATGGAATTATATTTTCTACAAATTAGTAAGTAAGCAGTTAATAAAAATGATTGGAATTTAGTGAAACTTTGAACATTTATCTGATGTACACCTCTGAAGTGTGACGGTTGTGAGGAGGGATATTGTGTAGGGGAAGAGAAGGGAGAAACAGCAGCGAAGCAAAGAAGGAAAATGAGAGTCTTATTATTATTGTTATTATTTATACTCACTAGAAGTTCTCATACAGGTCATCATCAGTGATCACTCACTGATAATAACCGGTAGTGTTCCCTGGAGTCTGGGTGACAACAAGTCTCGCCAGATTTCTAGTACTCTCTACCTCTTTCGGTAACTATTGCAAATGACTTTGTGTTATCGCAAAAAATGCTTACCATTGATTTCTCGCTGGCAACAACAATTGGTTTTCTCTTGGATTTGGGTGATAATAAGCCTCCCCAAGCTCCCAATACTCTCCACACTTTTCTAGTGGAGGTCTGGTTAGTGCTTTCATTCCTCGGTCTTTCCATCTTCCTTGACCCATCACAATTATTTTGTGTGGTATCAGCCGAGGCTGATGCTTTTTTTTTGCGGGAGAGAGTTTATAAACTTTTTTAGCAGTTTAGGTTCCGTTGGTGTTATATGGTTTTCCTTCCATGGTTTTGTTTTACTTATATTGCAGTTTCCACGTGAGTTGTTAGTGTTCGTAGTTTATGTGGGTTGGTTGCCGCATTCGAGGATTTTCCTTAAGATTTAAGTTGTTTTCATCATTGCTGTCGATTGTATAGTCTCAGTCTTCCCTGTGATTCCAATTTCTCCTAGTCTTTTTTCCAGTTGTTTCGAGACTGTTTCTAGTGGTCCTAAAATTATTGTTATTATATTGACTTTCTTCATGTTTCATATTCCTTTCAGTTTTCTGGCAAGTTCCATGTATTTGCTTCGTTTTTCTGTTTCTTTGATCTTTACTCTGTTGTCTGCTGGGACGGCAACATCTACAATTTGGCAGTTTCTTTCTTTCATGTTAACTATTATGACGTTAGGTCTCTGTGTTTGGATGAGTTTATCTATTTGTATCTTCAAATCCCAGAGGATTGTGTGGTTTTCATTTTCCAGTACTGTCTCTGGTTTCTTTTTGTACCATTTGTCTACAGATTCAAAATCAATTCGTTTGCATAGTTCCCAGTGTACTGCTTTCCCTACTCAACCGTTTATGTGTTTATATTGTTTTTAGGCTAGTTTTCTGCATTCACTTATTATGCGATTTACCATTTCGTTTATTTGTCTACAAAGTCTACATATACTGTTTTTCTGGGTTTCATCTATTTTAGCTTTAATGTAGTTGGTTCTAATCATATTGTTCTGTACAGCTGTCAGTAGCGATTCCATTTCTCTATTCAAGTGTCCTTTGTTTAGCCCTGTTCAAGTGTTTTCGTGATTCTCTTCTGTTGTCATTCTTATGAATCGTCCATGTAGCTGTTTCTCTTCTCACTTTTCTTTTCTTGTCTTTTTGTTTCTGGTTTTGCTGTTTCCAAATAACGTCAGGTCGTCCATATACATGAGGTGGTATATTCTTTGTTCTGTGTCTATAAACTTGCATCCAGCATCATATTTTTTAAGCATGTAGTTGAGTGGCATCATGGCTATGATAAACAGTAGTAGTGATAGAGAGTCTCCTTGGAAGAAGATTTATTATTATTATTATTATTATTATTGCTAGTATACCACTATTCTCATACCCTAAAAAAGAGTAGGTAATACCTGGGAGGATTGTATCAGGACCACAAAACAGATACTACACTATCCCCCCCAAAAAAAAACAAAGGAGGAAGTAATTCCTGGGAGGATGGTATCATGACGAACAAACATATACTACATTACACCCCCCCCCAAAAAAAAAAACAAGGAGAGGTAATGCTTGAGAGGATGGTATCATGACAGACAAGCATATACTACACTCTCCCCAAGGGAGGAGGTAATGCCTGAGATGATAGTCTCATAAGAATAGAACAGATTCTACACTACATCCCTGTCAGAAAGGAGGGGTTAATGCATGGGAGGATAGTATCATATGAACGGAACAGATACTTCATTACAGCCCCCTTAATTTTGAGTTTTGAAAGATAGTACTTTAATCAGAAATAGTACAGTAAACTGAATTGAGCATTACAACATAGTACAATAGTACATTACAAAAAGTAATAGTATAGTGTCGCCTTCAGACATAGATATCAAATCTCCATTATTAATAGATGTGATAGTATAGTTTCCGTTCCAGAGAGACAGATACAAAATCTCCATTAGTAAAAGAAGTAATAGTATAATTGTGGCTCCAATTTACTCACTAGGAATTCTCACACGAGTTATTACCAGTGATCGCTCACTAGAGAAAAAAACGGCTAGTATTTCCTGGAGTCTGAGTGACTACAAGCCACCCCAGATTTCTAGCACTCTAATTTTTATGATCGCTGTTGTAAATCACTTTGTGTTCTCACAACAGCCATTTACCATTGAGTTCTCTTTGATAACGGACGTTGACTTACTTTAGAATTTGATTGACAATAAACCTCCTCGGAGTGCTAGTACTCTCTGTGTCCTTTAAGTAGAGGTCTGCATGGTGCTCTTTCTCTTCAGTCTTTCCATCCTCCTAGACCTGTCATGACCATTTTGTGTGTTACTAACTGATGTTGTTGCCACTACATAATTTTATGGGGTGCGGGAGTGGTGTTGCATTTCTGCTCTTCTTAAAAGAATGACGGCACACACTGATATATAAAAATATAATGATATATCTTTAGTGTCGGTGGCGGTGAACGAGTGTGGGTTAGTGAGGAAGGAAGATGCACGCACAGGAATTCAACGGGTGAAGTGAATACTTTCTATTTTACCGACATTTTTGTAGGATAATGGGTCACAAAATGGAAAGTATTACTGTTCTTTTATTTAGAGAGTGTACAGGGAAATAACTCAACTGAATCATTACTTTACTTCCTATAATTATTATTAGTAGTATGATAGCTAGTAGTAGTCGGAAGAGGAGAATTTTGATCCCCCATGATACACTCTGTGTCTTTATGCCAAATTTGGTAGAATTCTTATCAGTAGTTTTGGAGGCTATAAATGTTTATCTTTAGTAGTAGCAGTAGTAGCATTCCCATTTTACCCCCCCCCCCTTTATGACGCATATATCACCTGAAGGAGTTGTTATGCCAAGTTTTGTGCAATTCGGTCTCACATTTTTATAGTATACTAGAGGAATACTCTTCTCAGGACAGGTAAAATTAATTCACCGAACAGAACAGTTTTGCACCACTTTTATGTCTCCTTACGAAGATTAAAATGAAGATATAATGATACTAAGCCTCATGTCTTCCAATTTTGATCAAAATCGATTACATCATTTTGATTCTAGAAAATGCCTCAAAACAAGGGCTCTCAAGAATAAATTGAAATCCAGAGAATCTTGCTGAATTAGTGTCTAATGACTATGGATCAAATTCAATTTGAATTATCAAATGAGAGGTTGTGTCCATAGTATTCCTCCGAAAAGCCTTTAAAATACTCCAAAGAAATTGAAATTTGTGGAATATTTATTTATTGATTTCTAATATCTATTTTTAAAATTTCACAAGAATTGCAAGTATCTGAATTTTGACAAAGGGTTTCCAGACCCTTTTTACCTCCTTTATATAAAACTAAATATATACTTTATATAAATGGAGATAAGTAACTAACAGACCGACAGATAAGTATCTATCTATTATAGTATAGATCGCTTACTTTACCGTAGTCGAGGGCGATAAGAAGGCTCCTTTTTCATTGACTATTACACCGAGATGTAGGGAAGAGCACCACTCATTTCCTTGCTAAGTGTTTAGCTAGGGGCCATCAAGTACCATTTTCTTTTAAGCTTTGGTATGATTCGACCGAGGATTGAACACCGATCCTCTGGTCCATTAATGAACGCTCTAACCATTATGCCAAATCAGCTGTTATCACATTCACCCATTAATTAACTTGCTTTCATTTTACTTCAGTAAGTTCTCAGAAATCAAGAAATCCTGGGGCTAACACTTGATTTCTATATGAGATAAATAGATAACCGTGTGTTCAATCAAGATTCTCCTCTACCTCTCAAATGTTGAGTCAGTAAAGAAGTGAAGAACATTAATTTTCCTCTCCATAATCGACCTGTTAACTATGTTATACTATATCTTTCTTTTTTCTTTTGATCTTACTGGATCTTACTGAATCTTACAAGAATGCATCTGGTCTGGTGGAGTATCCAGCTAAGTGCTGTTACTTGAGGTAACATCACTAGGAGAAAGTTCACCATTCCTCGTATGAGCCAGTGTATAGCCGTGTCAAGGGTATCTTATTTGGGCTTCAAATACTATGCTATTTTTAATATTTGGTCGTGGTTTACTTGTAGGGTGAAGTATCATCATGCCAGTTTATCCTGACGAAACCTTGTACAGAGAGACTGAAGACACTCAAGGATGGTGTCTAGTAGGTAATTCAAACTCTCTACTCTATGATAAAGACCAATGTGTATTTATTTGTACATAAATAAATATGTGTACGTCTATCCTGCCATGCAAAAGTTAGCGAGTTAGACACATGCCTTTTTCTACCCCCCTCTTTTACGAAATCATTTCAAGTGGAGATGGGAAGCAATAATACTTTATCCTCGCAACCCTTGATCTTTACTTCATAATGTTGAGTGTTTAGCAGGGGGGCATCAAGTACCATTTTTTTAGTCTTCGTTATGATTCGAACAAGGATCGAACCCGTGTCTCATGGCTTATTTGGATGCCCTCTAACCATTATATCAAATGGGTCAATTATCACACTCACATATGTATTAACTTTATTATGATTCCCAGACTTTGTAAATGTGTCCATCCAAGTCACTGTTTAATATTTCTTTCATTAAAATGATTCAAATAGCATCGTCTGGCGGCATCATTAAAATATTCCTTATAATTTGATGTAAATTAACGATAATCTTGACAATTTCCACGCATTTAAAAGAAAGCATCTCTGCAGAAAATTCCCCAAAATACGTAACTAATCAGCTACTAATTGCTCTAATTAGTCATTTTTTTTTTAAATTGTTTTATTTTTCTTGTATTTTTGATTTTTTGGAATTAAAATGTTGGCATGACAAAAATTGAGAAATTTAGAAGAGAATTTAGTTTTCATTCTGCAAAACTAAAAAAAAAATAGATTTTCTTAATTTTTTTGTTATAATTTTTTAAAAAACTTTTTTATTGTGAATCAAGTTCAATCTTCATAAAAGTAACTCAGAATTCTAATCCTGGATCAGTGGCATGCAGATGTCTGGTGATGCCTTTGTGATGCCCTGGTGATGCCCTGCGTCACCTAGTTATGTGGATTAGTTCTGCATTCAAGGATTTTCCTTAATATTTTATTATTATTTACTCAAGCAGAGTTTTCACACAGGTCATCATCAGTGATTGCGCGGTGATAATAACCGGTGGTGTTCTCTAGAGTTTGAGTGACAATAAGTAACCCCAAATTTTCAATACTCTCCATTTCTTTCAGTAACAATTGCAAATGACTTTGCATTATCGCAAAAGCCACTTAACATTGATTTCTCGCTGGCACTGACCATTAGTCTTCTCTAGAATTTGGGTGTCAATAAGTTTTCCAAAGTCCCAGTATTCTCTGCAATTTTCCAATGGAGGTCTTGTTAGTGCTCTCTCTTTTCTATCTTTCCATCTTCCTTGTCCCTTCACGACTATTTTGTGTGGAATTAGCCGAGGCTGATGCCATCTTGAAAGGGGAGCAGTTTATAAGAGTTCTTGCTGTTTCAGTTCCATCGGGTTCAATTGGTGTTCCGTCCATGTTTCTGTATTTCCATTGATTTGTCTTGCATGTCACGCAGTTTTGCTTAAACAATACTGCGAATTTTTGCAAATACTACCTATTTTGAGACAGAACTTGGATCCTGCTGAAGTGTGATGTGACACTTGTGCTTTTATGTGAGTAGTCCTTGTATCTCTTTATCATTCTCGTAAAACCAATCCTAATGCTTCCTCTGGGATGGTCCAAGCACTTCCATTGACAGGCTGTTCAGTCATCTTCGATGTCGAAATGATCAAACTGTAGGTCAGTAAGTCTTCTGTTAAGATCATTCGCAAGTAGAGTTGCATTTGCTTCCACTTTCAGTTTGGAGACGTTAATGCGTTTGACCGTCTTTTTCCCCTGAGGCCGCCGCTTGACTGTAATGCGGAGGCTCAGCTTGGAGATGACATGTCTGTGGTCAATCTAGCACTCCACCCCACATATGACCTTGGTAATCAAAACATCCTGCCTGTCTACCTTTCTGGTGATGACATAGTCAATGAAATGCCAATGCTTGGACCTTGGGTGCATCCAGGTAGCTTTGTTCTATTTGACTGACGAAACACAGTGTTGGTGATTAGGAGATCGTGGGTGATGCAGGTCCTTTGAAGAAGCAATATGTTACTATTGCACTCCATTTCTACAGATAGCTCCTTCCAAGGTGTGGTAATCTGCACCAACTCTGGCATTGAAGTCTCCAAGAATTAATAATTTATCTCGTTTGGGGACTACGGTCAGGAGGATTTTGAGTTCTTGGTAGAATCTGTCCTTCACCTTATCCAGATTGGTCATCGTTGGAGTATATGTGCTTATTAGTGTAGCATGACTCTTGTTCCCATGGTTTAGTGCATTATCATAAGTCGATAATGGGTTACTTTAGGAAGTCAGATTTCCGATGTGCTTGGTTTTAATTGTGAATCCAACTCCTGCCTCTCGACGTTCGCCAACACTATGTCTGCTCCTAAAGAAGGTATAACCACCTTTGTCCTCTGTGAGTTGACCTTCCTCAGCAACACGAGTTTCAGACAGGGTTGTTATGTCCACATTGTAGCGATCCAACTCTTTGGCTACCAAGGCAGTTCTACTTCTGGGTCTGCTTGCTTTCAGGTTTTCAAGAAGAGTATGTACATTTCACATTCATATGGTGAGCAAAGCCACCGCTTGTTGTCTTGTAGTTTTTTGACCGCTGAATTAGGGATCCCTGCCAGTTGTGGTATACTGGCCTGGGTGTGATGAAGCAGGCAATTTTCATGGCACCTTTTCTATCCCCTTTCCTCATGCTATGGAGGTGAGCAGTGCATTTCTAGAGAGGACTGCTCAGTAACCCAGGGGGCTGCCGGGTTTCACTGCTACTTCGGTCAGAACGAAGACGACCATATAGCCTGAGACGCCTGTGTGCATGTTCACGTGCTGCAGCCACCAGTGTATCAACACCTGCTACATCGCCACTCCCGCCCATCGCCACAGGACTTGCTGTGTAGTTTACTCTCAACTACTGCAATGTCACGACTTGCACATGAATTAGTTTAAAGTAAGGTAAACTTGTGCAGCATCATCCACACTCTCTTGCTAAGTAAGAAATCTGGATCCAATGGCAAGACGTAGTCAGGATGACTGGAGATTACTCTGAGTGCAGTAGTTTACTAGAAACTTGCAAAGTAACTGCCTACGGGTCTCCACTCCGAATTTTCTTTCAGGGTTGTTTCCCTTAGAGTAGACTGCCTATCAGGGCTGACGAACTCCACCTACCTGGGTTTGGAGTCAGAGTTTTCATTCTCCTGGATTGATATATATATATATATATATATATATATATATATATATATATATATATAACTGTGTTTCTCGCTTTATTGCAGATCATAATATTGTTAATCCCTTCAATAATATAAATCGCACAAGTTTGAAATTTTGCACACTGAAAGAGTGCTCCTAAGTAGGTAAGATACCAAAATATTTTGCAAATCTATACTATATTTCTAAAGTTATAGACATTTATGTATTTGTTAGCCATTTTTACTGTTTCTCACTTTATTGCAGGTTTGTTAAAATACAGTCTATAGGTGATAAAATAAAATTGACTTAGCAGGGTTAATTATTTTAATCATTTAAATCATAAGTAACAATATGAATGAAATGTAAGGAAGAAATCACCAGATATGCACCACAAAATTAAATCATTTATCAACAACTCTCCCATTTCTTGAAATTACTCTCTGCAGTCTCCCATCAACAGATGGAGTAAATCTGTTGATTTGGGAAGGTTTTATGCTACTAGCAACATCAACAATTTTATTCCAGAGGGCATCTTTTGATGTAAATTGTTTTCCTCCTTCATAAACCTTCCTCTTTAAAATTGACCAAAGCTGCTCAATCGGGTTTAAGTCAGGAGAACAAGGCGGCCAAGTCATAAGACTCTCTCCCTTGATGCCCAGAGATGCGAGGAAGGTAGTCGTAGCCTTTGCTGCATGAGATGGAGCATTGCTGTGCATAAAAATCAGTTGATGTAGACGAAGTAAAGGCAGGTTGTCCAGCCAAGGTGATAAATGCTCATCTAAGAACGATATGTATGCTTGGCTTGTGAGTTTCACACTCTCTGGCACTCGGAAAGGTCCAATTAATTCATCACCTATGATACCCGCCCAAAACATAATTCCCCCGCCACTTTGTTGGTGACAAACGCGATGTGAGATAGCAGCTCCGGTAGGACTCTAAACTTTAGCCCATCCATCCGGACCATCAAGTGTGGCTCTAGCTTCATCTGTGAATAGAACCTGTTGGAAGTTCGTTTGCATGTATTTTTCTGCCCACGCAATGCGTTTTCCCATATGGGTTTTGTTCAAGGGAGGCCTGGAAATGGGCTTCACGTTCTTGGCCATCTCATTCAAGACACTGCATCTGGTCGTCCTGGACATCGGAACAACGCCAGCTTTGCCAAAAATGGAGGCGCTAGTGCCATTTGGTTCCCTAATGATCTGTCTGCGTATTTTTCGCATATCGTGAGGAGAAATACTCCTTCTTGTACCCTTATATTTACTTGGTGCTGTGTTGGGCTTCTCACAAAAGAAACCAAGGTTCTCTTATCCCTTCCCAGTTCGTTGGCTAAATGCAGAAGTGTCAGTCCTTCTGCAAGGTCAGCTACAACCCTTTGCCTTTCAGTAGCAGTCAAACGTCGATTTTGGGGCATTTTTACAAATCTGCAATAAAGCGAGAAACAGTGAAAGTGGCTAACAAATGCATAAATGTCTATAACTTTAGAAATATGGTATAGATTTACAAAATATTTTGGTATCTTACCTACTTAGGAGCACTCTTTCAGTGTGCAAAATTTCAAACTTGTGCGATTTATATTATTGAAGGGATTAACAATATTATGATCTGCAATAAAGCGGGAAACACAGTTTATATATATACCTATCTTTATATATAGAGATACTATATTTTATTGACTTATCTAATGGAGCTTCATTAGTAGATGGTTCTGACTGAACCATCACCAAGTCTAAACACTCCTATTTATTACTTACATAATGCCTATCTTTACTAACATTTTGGGAGCAGATGAATACAACTTCATATCTTTCCTGCGGCATATGATTAAATTAACCAATCAAATATCAATCACTCATACAACTGGGATCATCCCCTTTAAACATACTGCATAACCCATTGCACCAAACATGAATATGCAACATTTAGACATTATTCTATTGGGTTGGCAACTAAGTATCCACCGTTTTTTATTATTTGAATTTAAAAGGTTTAATGAAAAAAAAAGAAAATCAATAATGTATTCTCACTTGTTATTTACAACTTATTATCAACGTTCAAGAATATTTTCAAAACCAAGATAAAATAACAGCAAAAAGATGTCGAAAATGTTCATTTTTCTTAAGTTGACATTGCATTTTAATCATCTGACAATAAATAGAAATTAACTTAGATTAACTCGAAAAACAAACAAACAAAATAATTCCCAAATAGAATTTTTGAAAAAAAATAGATTCCAAAATTTGAAAACTAAATAGATTCCAAAATTTCAAAAATGCGGCAGAAACTTAATTGCCAACCCACTATATTTTATTTTGATGATAAATGTAAAAATTAAAAGAAAGAAAATCAGTCAGCTGTCTCATTTAGATACGTCCTTACATCTTTCTGAGAGGCTTTGTCTATCGGTTTCGACATCTTTTTGCTGTTCTGTCACGCTTCAGTTTGATATGGCAGTATTCTATTTTTAACTAGCTGTCCCTGCACGTTGTTAGACGGGAACAAATGACTGACTTGTTTTCGAAGAAGCTGAAATTAATTTTCGAGACTTTAATTTCGTAATCAACTTATTTTGTGAAACAGGAAATTTTTACAGCTCATTTTAGTAATGTACGCTAATCGATTAATAGTTAAGAAAAAGATAATGATATGTAAATAATGTGGAAACTTCCCTTAAATGTGTAAAAATAGAAAGTGTTTTTAGATATTGATTTTTGAATTGTGATTCAAAATACTGCAATAATTTGCATATGTGGTGAGTTAAAGAATATAAAAACTGTACTTTTTTGACTGACGAGCTGAGTTGAGTTTGGAAGGGTAAAGAGTGAAGATTGGAGAGAGAACTTTGAATATTGGAGATTGCGATTGTTGGTGAAGGTGAAGAAAAGCCAATTTTATTTTTTCAAGTTTGGATTACAGTTAGATAGAATATTTAGTGAGTAATGGAAAATATTTCCACACTAACATTTTTCTTAGCCGGAATAAGTATTTTCAGACAAAAAATTAAGCGAAATAAATTATATTCGTCCCAATAACATTGTGAAAGGTAAAAACGAAAACATAGGCTAGTCTGAATCAAGTATCGATATGTCAGAGGCATTGATATTTGAGTCTGACTTTGAAAACCCGGTAACATAACTTTATATGTTAGATGCATATAAACCGCTCTATCAGAGGCTCTCTCTGTTGCTTGGTCTGTCACACTTAAGTGTGTGTAACATTTTCATTGGTCTTTCTGTCTTAAATTGAACTATCATTTTCTTTGGTATGTTAGGCTTACGTTTGAAATAGCATTTTCTTTGGTATGTTAGGCTTACGTTTGAAATAGCATTTCTTTGGTATGTTAGGCTTACGTTTGAAATATCATTTTCTTTGGTATGTTAGGCTTACGTTTGAAATAGCATTTTCTTTGGTATGTTAGGCTTACGTTTGAAATATCATTTTCTTTGGTATGTTAGGCTTTCGTTTGAAATAGCATTTTCTTCATTAAATACGTAGATTGAATAGACACGTAAGTTTTTATTTTAATTCTATGAGCACTCTTCACATGACAAGAAGGGTGTGTTAAATCTTCAAAGGGTTTTCCTGAAGACAATACTGAAAGGAACATTAAGCAAATTAAACACACTAGTCGATTTTTGTGGGTTTTTTTTGTATCTATCAAATTGATTCAAAGATTTCTACAAAAGGATTGGCATGGAATTAATTTATTGGCATCTTTTAATGAAGAGCAATCGGTACCCACGAGCCGAACTAGATCATCACCTAATAATTAGCATCGTTTAGTTGCGGAAGACGATGGAGTTGCTTTCTGGGTCTTTATTTTGGTACAGAATCGAGTGTAAATGGCCAGGACGACTTGAAAATGACAGTCCCTGTGGCAAAGGCCACAGATGAAGTCTGATACTGGTCTGTTTGATTCAACTACAGTCTTTCTTTTAATTCTCTTCCTCGTGCTGTTGAGTGAGTTCCTCTTTGAGATTGGAGAGACCTATTTGCACACTCTCCAGACTGACTGAGGTCGATAGTCAAGACTTTAAGGTCCCTCCTTTAATCGTACATGTGGTCTGCTTTTAGAAGGTCTAGGTAAAAGTTCACCATAGAGAAGGTCTGTAGAGATCTGTCCATCATCCATGTATACGACATGGTCAAGTAAGTGCATAGTCTAAGTTCTTTCCAGGACAATATTGTTTCGAAGCTTTTCTTGCCGGGTTATGGGCAGAATGTGTTGGAGGTTATGCATATGGAAAATATTGAGCTTTCAAATGTTGAGCATGCAAATTCCAGGACTTGCTGGGATACAAGAGAGTGCTCATGATGCTGGCTCTTTTTTTGTCAATCTTTCTTATCTTTTTACTTTTGTTGGAGATAGGGCATCTTAGCGGATGCCAAATATTCGCCTGCTATTTCACAGACTCGAACCGAAAGATCTTTTTTAGAATTCTACCCGTCTCTTTAAGCACAATTATTTGGTTCTCTCTTTCACTTGGTTAACCGGGTATATTCGCCATGAAGTTTTTGAAATTCTTTTTCATGAGCCTGATAACTGCTATGATTGCTGGAATGATGGAGATCTCCTGAAGATTACAGTTTCTTTTGCATGTCGTACATAAGACCTTGATATTTCGTTATCTTCTTCCTCTCAGCTCTGTTTTAGCTAAAATCATTAGGGACACTGACTTAGACTAGGGTTGCTCCTTTCCTTTTCTTGTCCCATATGTCAGATTTAACAGCTCCGTTTTCTAAGTACGTTGCTGTAAGAATTGCATAGTCATAGTGGATGGTGTATAACTCATTTCCAACAGTTCTATCTGGCATATGTTCCCAGGACTTGCTAGAACTTGCTACACTGAATATTCAATTTTTTTACAAATGCCCCGGTGTAGATATTTACACACTCCATTGTGTGGCATTGTATAGTAGCCGTCCTCCATCAGAACCTTACACTGGATATCAGGTGCCCCCATTCTCTATTTCTGTGTGACCACTCATTTCTTAAAAGCATTTGGTCATCAAGCCTTGATCTTGGACAGCCATTATCATCTTCTTGTTAGCTAGTCTACAGAGCCTTCCTAATCTATATATTCCTGGCGTAATTTCACCACTGATGTTGACAAACGTTGACACTCACTGCGTTAAAAAGTATTGGGAAACAGAATGCTCATTTCGTTTTAAAACCTGCCTGATTTATAAAAGAATCGGACACAAAAGTTCGCATTGTAGAACGATGAAAGGAAATAAAACGCGGGTAAACACTATCAAACATGGCGACAATATTATAAGGAGATATGTTCAGGTTAAAATCTTAAATAAAAAAGTAAAACTACAATTGGATTCGGGTTCAGACGTGTCAATTATTAACATGCAGACATGGAGACGGTTGGGGAAACCGACCATATTAAGAACCAATCAAATTGCCAGAACAGTGACTGGTAAAAAATAAATTTCGAGGGTGAAATAATTACCGACATTACTTTTAACAGAACGACGAAGAAAGTAAAAATTTACATATTTAAAGACACAGGAAATTTATTTGGTGTAGACCTTATTCAATTATTCAGACTATGGGAATTATCAACCAAGAATTCTTGCCAGAAAAAAAATAAATCTTACGACCGGATTAGAAAAACGAAAAAAAGATTATGTTTCAACCATTAATCGTATGAAATGGACTCAAAATAAATTGACCGCAGAAATGACCGAAATTAAATCACATAAGGAAACAAAATGCACGCCGAAAAAAGCGAACACAAAACTGAAAGAAATTAAGCAAAATTATTTGAATAACCAGTGGAAGGTTAATGAGAGTGAAAGAACTACAATTACTAAAGTTGCAAATCAAAGAGTTTTCTGAAGAACTAAAAACTATAAAAGATAAGATGACTTGTCTTGAAGTGGAATGTCGGAGAAAAGGCGACATTTTTTCAAAATTTAAAGATGTGCTCAAATGTCAAACATCTAGAATTGAAAAGATGTAGGATATCAAATCTGAATTTGATAGAGACCATCAGTTCTCTCATAAGAGAGACATAAACCAAATTAGAGAACGACTATCGGAAGAACCAACAGCACTACCCAGGAGGAGGTTATGGCTACTAAAAACAGCACTTTAGACATACAGCTATCTCAAGCTACCTCAGAATGTCATCTATCCAAAAAGGAAACAATATTAGACTCCTGAGGAGGTCAGGCTTGGGAGGGGGTTGTTATGGGGCCATACCTATGACGAATATTTGGACTCTTCCATTCTCAATAAATACTGGAAGCATTCGCTTCTCATTTGTTGCACAACCTGAATCTACACTAGCAGTCAGGACAAACGGTCCACTTCCCTTGTTCCTCTGTTGTATATACTTTTCTCCAATATACTTGTGATACCTAAACCCCGTGTTTTTATTCTGGCCCCTAAACAGGGCCATAAACACTTCTAGAAGTTTTCTTTTGGAATGGTGTTCATCTCTGCTGTTGCGTTTCGCATTATCTCTTTTTCGCACCCTCTCAACAACAGCTCCACTTCGAGCAGTTTGAGGGCTGCCAGAACGCTGGTCACTCTCTGCTAATGTGTGGCCATTTTTGAATCGGTTGAACCACTTTTTAATTTGTGTTCCACATCGCATCTTCTCCAAACACCTGCCGAATCTAACGCGCCGGCGGAGATAAACACCATTCCAAAAGAAAACTTCCAGAGGTGTTTCCGGCAGTGAATGGATTGGTGGGCTAAGTGTGTGCAAGCAGAAGGGGCCTACTTTGAAGGGGATTAGGGTCCCAACCCCGTCACGTATTTGAAATATTTTTTCTGGCCTAAGGTCGGATACTTTTTAGACAGGCCACGTATATCTTCAATTCTCTAGAAATTATTTTTCAGATGTTATCACTTTTGTCGATAGATACGTTGTTGACAATTATCAAGCCATCATCATTGTATGCACCTATATATTTACTCAAATTATAGAAAATAAAGAGACCTAAGTTTGATTACGAGGCGTGCATCTTGTCTAATGGAGACGTCGACCACATACCGCTAACACGTCAAGGCGCTGCATAGGTTCAACCAAACATGCTTTAGGAGGATCCTAAACAGTAATTGGCACTTTATTACACCAGGCTGTTTGTGGCGTAATGGTTAAAGGCGTTGATTAACACTCAGTTCTAAGTGACAGTCTTGTAGAGGTTATAGGTTCAATCCTTACTACAAGCAATAATAACTAAGAATAACATAAAAATGGTCGTGGCTGACGGAATGAGAACAATTTACTCTCATGGATTAAATGAAGAGTTCAGTTATAAATTCTGTATAGGTTTTCGAGTTTGACATAAAAATTCCCAAGTTCGGAAAGATGCACCTGAAGAAGATCAGCGGTTACATTGGTCAAAACGTTGTGAAAATAACAACCAAGATGAGAATAGTAGTCCAAATAATACAAATTATTAATCCTCATCTAAAAAAAAAACATCTGGATCTTTGTGTGTTCAGTCAGTTTGGTGTTGATCAAATATTTCAAACCACTCTCCTATGCCTTGCCTCCCCTTTTTGGAAAAGAGTTGGTTTATTGCTAACTGTCTCATGCACCCTGATCGGGAAATTTTTAAGAGGATTAAGTGCCCCTTCTTTAGGGGCGCTAGCATACTCTCCCCACCTTCTGGCCTTGTGCCACATCATACTTTACATGGGAGGTATGTAAATATCCAGTCAGTATGTAAGTATATAAATACCTAGGTGTTGTTTTCTGGTTTCTTTGTCGGTCTGGTCATTGTGGAACCTGCCTTGCTGGTACGCTAGTCAAGCTCTGCATCAAGTGAGAGGGTGTCTGGGATAGTTGATCACAGATAAACAAAGTTATGGACGATATTCAGTTCATGGTCATTGATGCTGATTGCTATGGAGTATCAACATCCTGTCCCATGATTTTTTCAGGTTAATGGTAAGCCCGAGGACTTGGCATCATCGCTGAAGCGAGTCATGAACTTCTGTAGGTCCTCAACTGAGTAGGCAGTTTCTGCTGTGCAGTCTGCTGAGAGAAAATCATAAAGGCCCGTCATTCGGAGTTTAGTGTTGGCTTTTAGTCTGGAGAGGTTGAAAGCTTTCTGTTTGTCCTGGGTCGGAAGTAAATACATCCAGTTGCAGGACAAAATGCATGTTTCACCATTACAGCAAAGAAGATTTCAAACAGAGTGGGAGCCAGTAGGTTTACTCCGCTGCATATGTTGAAGGCAGCTGATGTTCAGCTGTCAAACATGACAGTGCTTTTCATATTTTTGTAGGATCTGATGATGCTGTGAAGTTTGAGTGAACATCCGATCTAGGAAAGGATCTTAAAGAGGTCATTCCTATTGTCCAGACTGAAAGCCTTTGCAAGATCTTTAAAGGCAACGAAGAGTGACTGCTTTTGCTCCCTACATTTCTTCTGAAGTTGTTTGAATGAGAAGGTCATGTCTACAGTGGATCTGTTAGCACGAGAAACATGCACTGTACAAAAGAGAAGATAATAACTTCATACAATACCATAGTGTGATTAGATGCAGACCAGATAGTTCGCTGCTCTCTAACAGGGATAAGATAGCCCGTCCGCGCTGGTTAAAGATCAGCAGGAAAAGAAATAGATGGTCATTATAAGGAACATCGCAAGTGCACCAAAATATCTCTCCCTAACATCTGTAGTATAGCCAAGGGAGATAATTATGTATTGTGTCGTTAATAAATAGGGGAGATAATTATGTATTGTGTCGTTAATAAATAGGGGAGATAATTATGTATTTTGTCATTACACTCTTACCGATGGAAATATAAATAAAACATGATCAACGTAATTTGTTTAAACTATAAAATCATTACTATAGCTAGGCCTTTTACCAGACTTTGAACTTAGCAACTAGACGGCTGCTGTTAAATATGTCTGCTACTAAGGTCAAATGTAAAATGTTAGAAGTGTAAAATTTTAGATAACTAGAATTAATGGGCAGTATGGGCCGAAATTCTAGCTCCTTATATATTAAATATTAAATTGTTTTAATGTCAATACGTAGTTAAAGCAAAATAAATTGTTTTGGACTGTTAAAATAATTTCCAACGCTATTGATAATGTTTACCCTTTTATTTATTTAAATTTTATTATCACTTATGTTTGAATTCATGTTTTGAAACATGACGTAAATCATAAATCTATAATGTCACGCTAAAGCTATAATTATTGTGCTAAGGTTATGTTTTAAGCTCTATTTATAAAAAAAAGTCCAAATAGGTCACTTGGTAGAACCTCAGACTGAAGATCTCAAAATTCGGTTTCAATTTCCAGTTATGGCATCTGTTTTATTTTTTGGGAATTTAATATTTACTATTAATACAATATTTTCCATTTCTAAAATTATTTAAGATGTCTGATATTTCGAAATGAGATAGATTCTGATGTATTTATTACGCTTAAAAAAATATGACTGGCAGATAAACAACATATCTATTTATACAGATAAAGGTTTACATGGGTGAAAATATGCACAGGTTTTACCAATTTCTATGAGGAAAAGCTTTCACGAGACAGTCAGTCAGTGAAAGCAAATGACCTTGACCAGAAACAAAGTGATTTTCATAGAAGGTAGCTTCTGTAGTGCTACTTGTGCAAAGACTTTCTCAATGATACTGAGAATGATGCTGGGATAATTATTGCAAGTGCTTCTCTCATCTTTTGTTTTTGTACAATGTGACGACGTTAGCATCCCTCATATCTTGTGATACTTTAACTCTAAGAGAGTAAGAGAGAGAGAGAGAGAGAGAGAGAGAATTTCATGTAACTCGGTGCTGGGTGTCTCCTTGCAACACTTAAGAATACTGTCCTCTCCTAGTATTATTTACTCCTCTCCAGGAGTTAGGTACAAGGCCAGTTTTATCCTACTCCCACAAGTAAGATGTGACCCAAGGTCGGGTCGGAAAGTGGGGGTTGAAAAGCCAGCGCCCGAGAGGTGAGCACTCTGACCATCAAAAATTGCCTGGGCAACCCCGTCGGCATTCCCCAGTAGGGGCGCCTCAGGCAGTAAGCAATAAACTTACTCCTCCCCAAAGATGGGAGGCGAAGCCTGGGAGGGTGGACCTCCTAGAACTGCACAGGACAGACCCATAGACTGGCGTAAATCAAGCCCCGAAGGCCAAGACAATACCAGTCCATGGGGTGTTGTATCCATCGGAACAGATACTACACTTTGATCTTAGCCAAAAGGCCAAGACTGTCCTCTCCTAGTGCCTCACCAGATGCAAGAGAGTCCTAGGCTCAGCTGAGTTCATCTATGATTGGTTCTCTACCAAGCTCTTCCAGCTCTGAAATGCACTCTATGGCTTTCAGGACATCATCGAGTTTTACCCAGTACTTCATCTGTTGTTCTCTATCTTGAATTATCTACTGTAGCTCATTTAAAAAGGGCAGCCTTTTTCTGCCGTAAGCTTGATGCCATCATACGTCACTTTGAATTATTTATTTGCAGAAAATATAAAATTTACATTTTGAACCAACAAGGCCATCAAAAGTGTGGGAAATATGATGCTCGTTGGTCTAAAGTAATAGGTACTGGTATAGCTTTTTAACCAGACACAACCGAATGAAAAAGAACCGGCGTCAAAATCATAACACAGTGTTCCAAGAGAAAAAAATAATGAAACAATATTTAAAGCAAGTAAAACACTCAGCGTATGTTTATTTTTTGAAAAATGATTTATATTTTGATGAAAGAAATTCATGAAACAACTTTTATAATTTTTTTTTCACGAGAAAGTTAAATTTAAAAAAGTTTTTTTTCGGTACTGGTTCAGCTTTTGAACCAGACAAAAACCGAACCATTTAATTTTTTACCCTAATCCTAGCCCTAACCTACTTCTAACCTAACCCTAAACTAACCCTAACCTGCTTTTATTGCCTATGTTGACTATTTGTTTTGTTTTTTTACCCATTTTTTCTCTGTTGGAAATTCTTGACAATCGTCAATTTACAATTTAATCAATTTACAATTTGACTTCTCATCTGCTTTACTCGCCTTCTGATTTGCTAAGTGCTTCAGCATCTTCTGGCTATTTACAAAAACAGTCGGAAAAAGCCGAATGAAAAGCTAGTTTTGTCTAGTTCAAAAGTTGTACCAGTACCAAGTAATAAAATTGACTATCCTACTCTTAGCTAGAATCATCTTAATTACCACAATACCACATTTACTCTAGGAGCAATCCTATTTAAAAATATCCCATAATATTTTTACAAAATTTTAGTTTTATTCATAAATATAACTTTATACAATTTCAGTCAGGCCATTTTTGGCTACACTGCTTCTACCTCCCGGGCCCCCCTGCCAGGCTGGCAGAAAACTGCCCATTTCTTGTGTCTTGCTCGTTGGTGGCTGATCACAGGCTCAAGAGGCAGACAGCTCTCCAGATGGAAATGACGTGATTTTCCAGACTTCTGCTTTTAGCTCCAACCCATCTCTTAGAGCCCTCTCCCTCCGGCGCCCCTCTTCGTTATCTAACAATCGGAGGTATCTTGTTGGAAAGTCAATCTCCGATCTAGATCAAGATTTTGTGCTGATAGTTGTGTAGTATCTGTTCTGATGCTGCACTTAATCTTTTCTTCCTTCGGTCAGGGAAGGAGAAGTCCTTTTAGACTAAGGCAATTTTTTTTCATTTTTGTTCCAATCCAGAGTGCCTCTTTTGGGGAAGCTAGATATTCTCCATGTTTAAAACCGACCTTGTATCTAACTCTGTCTTCGTGGTGAGGCAGGTAATTTTTTGTTGTTGTGCGTGTGTGCTGATAGTTGTAGATTTTCATCCAGAATTCTGATGGAGCCTTCAGATTTCATTATTTCTCTTATTGCAATTGATTGTCCAGTCTCACTTGAGCTAAAACAACCCCTTAGACATCATCAAGCCGCTTTCATCTTTTAATGTTGCCACGGTATTCTTTGGGAAGGAAACCCTAATTGTTCTTGTGCCAAATTCTTCTGTACATCATTATGTCCAAAAAGCTCACTGTTCGTTTCACAATTCCATACTACTTGTTCCCAAAAGCAATTTTCGCACATTTCTCATTGACAATTTTAAGTTGTCTTCCACGCACAGGTAAATTCTCTGTCATGCCAAACTGTTTACACTTATTTATTACAGACTGTACCATAGATCTATTTATAGCTAACCCATGTGAAATAGTGCTATAACTATTTTTCAATGTGTGGAAGTTAATAATTTTCTGTCTCAAGTCAACATTAAGCTTCTTTGTCTTCCCCATGTAAGAATAACAATCGTACACATTCGTTGCACCACATAAGGTTTTTCGTTGGTATTATCACAACTATTCTACAGAAAAAATAGTCTAGAAGGCTTCGCTGATAAAATAATTATGCAAATTACTGATACTTACACGAATCAATCGATTTAAAACGATATTTTCTGCTGTATGAATAAGTTATCATTTCCTATTTTACATAATTCGCCTGATAAATATGTTACATTTAGCCGATTGTTCTGAAAATAGAGATTTATATTCCTTCTTTGTGCTTATTAGCATATTAAAAAACTGGAATTATATGGGCATTAGATACTGAGATATGGATATATATATATTAAAAATTGCTGGGTGTGCGAATATATATATATTTTTTTCTTTCATTTTACTTTGGTAAGTTCTCAGAGATTTCTGACTGTACACACTCCCTTAAATATAAAAGATTATATATATTATGTGTTTTACATATGCCACATATTCGTGACATCTAATATATATATATATATATATATATATATATAGTCATCCACATACTGTTTCGCTGTATCACAGTCTTCAGTGCGGCTAGACCAGTTAGTGCCTCAAGCCGGGAATGAAACTCAACCGTCGGCGTCCCTACCCCTGCGCTGTCATACGACACTGACTGAGTGTAAGAGATATCTAAATGTAAACATTGTCAAGTGCCGGGAGCTCGAATTAGTTTTACCCAATGAGCTATGCCTTAAAGCTAATGGCAGTTGGCAATATCCTTACAAATAAGCTCTACCCAAGAAAGGGAGCTTTATATAGTCATCCACATATAAACTGTTTCGCTGTATCACAGCTCTTCAGTGTGGCTAGACCAGTTAGTGCCTCAAGTCGAAAGTGAAACTCAACCGTCGAGCTGACAGTCGGCGCCCCTACCCCTGCGATGTATATATATATTATATATATATATATATATATATATATATATATATATATATATATCAATATAAATAAAATTTATATAGATCAAAATGCTTTCTGAAGAAATCGAGTTTCAATTACAAAAATCAAGCTCAATACTGTTACATCTTCATTTCTGAGTGATGGACGAATGAATTTTTTTATTCTGTTTATTTCTCAATCTGGCAATCTTTTTGTATTTACATCTCGACTCTGAAGATAAGAATTTGTTTTTATAGTAAACTACCTGGCCCTTTTGTTTACTATGGAAATTTTTTAAAACATGGGTTGGCTATAAATTATCATAAAATGATATAAAATGAATTTTGAAATATATATATATATATATATATATTAAATATTAAAGTGTTTTTTTCACCTACAGACGACGTCGTTTCGGACTCTCTTACACTCATCAGTGTAGGAGTGGCAGTTGCAGGCGGTCGCATGGGCTCGAACGCAATTCGAAGATTCAGGCTAGAATCACAAGACAAACGCTCAGGACCACACACATGTATATATAAATTATTCAAGTTTAAATATATTGACATAATGAACACAAAACCAATATTTTATCAAAAGTGCTCAATACAGAGTAGAGCCTTTATAAAATTATAAAATGTTTATTTAATTTTATATATATATATAAATATATATATATATATATATATATATATATATATATATATATATATATATATATATATATATAGGATCAAATATAAACCAAAAGTAAAACTTTTAGTAAATGGAACCTATAGTGAAGAGGTTTAGCTCAATATACGAGATAGAGCAATTTTCTTTTTTTTCTTATATATATATATATATATATATATATATATATATATATATATATATATATATATACAATAATATTTTTATAAATAAATATTAATTATTTAAATACCTACAGACATCGATGTTTCATGCTAACGCAATCTTCAGTGTAGGAACTAATTCTCAACGGCTGGTAGGCACAAACTTCGATCACAAATCGCCACTGATTCGTAGTCGGGGATCTTACTCATCGGCCATAGCCAATTAGTTAGTAAATATAGAGGAACTTTAAATGTAAATAGCGAAATCGTCGGCTATGTACCAGGCAGTATAGAGTGATCCATGAAACGGCGTTCGGATCGTGCATATAGCTATTTGTACTGCTTGTGATTAAAGCTATATCGGATTGACATCCTAATAACTAAGGGGAGACAAGTACGACCTTTCCTTCAATTTGACTCAGCCCTTTTTTTTTCGTCTCTAAGAAAGAGAACCTGCGGGGCCTTTGATCCTGGCAAATCACGTTGACAGAGGTTTCCGACTAATCACAGACCAGAGATCATGCGTGACCACGCGTGATTTGAGTGATATAAAAGAAGCTACGCCTTTCTTCTCCTCCTCTTTTTCCCCCTTTCCCAGCAAGTAACAGGTCCTGTCAACGAAGTCTTTCTCTCCCTACGACCCGCGATTAAGACAATCCCATCAGCATGACTCGAAAAGCATGTGGGCGAGAAAACACTGCCTACTACTGTCTAACAGTTACTACACGCCGTCTCCACATTCCTCCTCACCGGACACAGGACGAATAGTAAGCCTAACCCTTTTTTCCTTTCTCTGTACGTTCGAACGCAAAATTCCTACCATGTCGTACGCGCCCAAAAAAGGGTAGAGAGACGGCTCATTTTCCTTAAATTACGCGCACAACAAAACACGTGTGCTTTCCAGAAGAAACTTTAAAAGACAATTTTATACAAACAGTAAAAGGCTCATTTTCCTTAAATTACGCGCACACCAAAACACGTGTGCTTTCCAAGAAGAAACTTTAAAAGACAATTTTATACAAACAGTAAAAGGCTCATTTTCCTTAAATTACGCGCACACCAAAACACGTGTGCTTTCCAAGAAGAAACTTTAAAAGACAATTTTATACAAACAGTAAAATGAACATTTTCCTGTGCACAAAACTCAAGTTTTTCATTGAGGAATTTACACAATTTAATTGAACCACGTTGAATAAATTGTTATGTTTATATGTATTTTTGAGTGCTCGCTTTCTTACTTTTTGTGTTGGTTATTGGCGTATTTTTACTCGTTCTTTCATGTTTAACGTTAAGAATTCGTTAGTACCCCCACAGCTACTCGAGAGTGCCCAGCCTTTGATAAACAATAATATTTTTATAAATAAATATTAATTATTTAAATACCTACAGACATCGATGTTTCATGCTAACGCAATCTTCAGTGTAGGAACTAATTCTCAACGGTCGGTAGGCACGAACCTCGATCACAAATCGCCACTGATTCGTAGTCGGGGATCTTACCCATCGGTCATAGCCAATTAGTTAGTAAATATAGAGGAACTTTAAATATATATATATATTTATTTATTTTTATATATATATGTATATATATATGTATGTATATATATATATATATATAAGAGAAAGAGAGAGAGGGAGAGAGAGAGATAGAAGTTCGACCTGTATCTGTCTCTTTCACTCCATATCTTTATGTGACATACCAGTTCGTACGAGTCGGGGATACGTCCCCAACAATCAGTTCAACAATGACTTTGTTGCTGTTGGATTGAGGGATGGTTCTGTTAAGTCCTAGGAAGTCCAACTTCCCAGGCTTTTCCTTCTCTCTGAGAAGGGTTTAATTTACTTCTAATCGCCTGAGCTGCCCCTACCGCGAAATGCCGCCGGAGCTGCTCAGGCATTTTTTGTAGGCCAGAGTGTGCTAACCATTTTTCAAAGCCACATCTGACCTTGTGCCCAACCTCCTGGAGAGAAGGTAAATCGAATACTAGGTACGATACTAGATCAGTATATGCAATGATTGCACTGCCGAGTTTCGGTTTTATGTCTGAGAAGCAGCAAGTTGAGTCTATTAAGTGTGTTGAATTTCAATTTGTACAAATAACAGACGACTGATCACAAATGAAAAGCTGAGAGCCTCAAAAGAAATCTTTGATGATTGAACCTCTTCTATTTCCCAGCTGCTATAAGCTATACACGGCCATCACCGTCTCTGCTTCGGGTAGGTGGTGGTAGTGATTGCGATGGTAGTGATTGCAGTGGTGGTGGTGGTGGTGTCAATAAAGGTGGAATGTACTCCACGGCCACCGCCGCGCCAGCATGCCAGTAAAAGTCTCTCCTGCTACAGTCGCAGAAAGTGTTTTCTCATTGTCATGACACAGTTGAGTAATTTTTCCGCATCATTAGAAACGTTCTATTCGCTAGTCACTCTTGATTAGACCAAATGATCGTCGTTGCAAATAGATTTGATCCCGCTCTACATTCTTTCCTGCTATTTTGTTGTTTCTCTTTTTTTTCTTTTGCCTTCTTTTCTCTTTTTCTCATGATTATATGCCAAACTGTCTTTGAAAGCTTTTATGATATAAAGCCTTAGTACAAGGCCGAATGAAAACGGAAGATTATGTAGCGCCAATCTTTTTGGTTTCATTTTAAAATATCAGCATTCTCGCTGGGGTAATTTCCTAGTCTTTGAGCATAAAATGAGATGGCCTTATTAAAATGACATTACATACATTAATTACCAGAAAAAAAATTATAATCTTTTAACAAACAAAAAAAATGTTTGGCAAGTGGTAATGTCCCAAAGAGTAATACTGTATAACTCCCATGCAACACCAACTTTCCTGTCTAGTATACAGAACTGTAATAAAACACATTGGAGTTATTGCTCCCGGGCAAAGCAACGTTTAAACACACCTGCTCTATCTATGGTATTAATCACTTTTGGATTAACGTATACCACTTAGCAAATGCAGGTGAAAATTTTTTTTGAATTCTAGAAAATAGAAATTTTTAAAATTATAGTATATGTAAATAAATGAATCTAACATATAAAATTATCTTATCGAATTTTCAAAATCAGATTCAAATAGCATTTAAACTGACAAATCAAGCTTTGCTTCTGACTAGCCAATTTTCATTTGCTATTGTTGTACCGTGTTATTGGCAAAAGTCAGGCCGAAATAACATTTTAGCTAACAAATCAAACTTTGCTTCTGACTAACCAATTTTCATTTGCTATTGTTGTACCGTGTTATTAAGAATATAATAAGGTATTTATTTTAAAAGTTACTTAGTCTGGAACCGACGACTGTTAATATGCAACATTTTTAAATAATCACCTAAAAACAAAAATGAACAAGGTGGTTAACTCATTTCAAATTAAAGAACATAATAGGAGTTTTCTACCTTAAGTTTAAAAATATGCAAACAAATAAAAATTAAAAATTAAAATGACTTCACTCCACCATGGACAATGCACATAAGTACAGCTAGTTCAACATATATATAGTAAAAAAAAAACAATGGGAATTATTAACAAGGGTCTTTAAACACGGTGCTACTGTAATATTAAAATAGTGCTCAATAACCAAGTGAATAGAGTTAAATATCAAAACAAGTACAACACAAGTGAAATAGATCAGCATGTGTGCATAGAGAATGTATGTATCATGCATGTACGTTTGCAAATAGTCTGAAGGTGTTAATCCCTATTTACTTACCTCCTCACAAGGGCAAAGTTAGACACAATGTCGGTTTTTTATGTAGAAACTATGCAGCTCTCTAAAATGGAGCATTCTAGTTGAGACAAAAATGTAAATTTCCAAATTAAAGAAGGATTTCTCCTCTTTTTGACTGAGAACAGAACATATACTACACTTTGATCCTAGTCTGAAGGTGTTACTCATATAAGTATTTATCGGTCTCTGACTCGTTCTTACACATAAAAATAACTAAAACTCGTACTTACAAAAATATAAAGTAACTATCTTTGCCTACCTATCATCATCATTATCATGATCATCACCCAAGCACTCTCCTCCATTCTTCCAATATTACCAAACCAACAAAGTCTCCTGTTCTGCACACATCTCCCTCTACTGTCAACATTTATTCTTCCTCTGATCATCAGATTTAAGTGTGTCTTTAAGACTCACCTTAAACAGCCAGTGTATTATTCTCATTGCCCCTATTTACTTGCCTCCCGACGAGGGCAGAGTTAGACATAAAGTCTAAAATCCATCTCCCCCAAAATAGGAATAGTGGGCAGACGACTGTTGTCGCTTTGGCGATTAAATAAAAAAAGGTGAACAGAAGGAGAGGGGGTTGCAAAGATGTTGCCACCTTAAAGGTCAGCCCGAAAAAGGTGAAAAAAAAGTGTACTGGTGAGTCCCACGTTTTATATTGTTGACCACATAGCTAAATCAATTAATGTTTCACCGCCCCATTGTCATGTGATCTGGGACTTCACGCATTAGGAAAAAAGCAACTTCCAACGGTTGGTATGCATATGTATATAGTGTGTGTACATTTGCAAATAGTCTAAAGGTGTAAGTAAGAAAACATATTTATAGTGTGCAAACGTTTGCAAATAGCTTTATATACGAGATTAGATTAGTCTTCATGTTTTTGTTGAATGGTGGGTTAAACCAAATTATGTTTTCTACTTAGATTTCCCAGCAGAACGAAAGATCGAATTAGAAATAGAGACGTTGGTCTGTTTTGCTTAACTTTCCAATATAAGTTTTAAATGGGTCCAAGCGGCGCAATATGGTGCTCTGTCCGTCTATCAGTCTGTCACACATAAGTTTAGAGTATCATTTCCGTTGACAAATGCACAGATTGAATGGACGCATCTGGTCTTATTGTTTTATTTTTATATTTGTTTACACATTTTTTTTAAATAATGTTTTTTATTTCTTTTATTTTCAGGTAAGTGAATATTGTTAAAAAGGAATATTTTATGTAAGTATATTATTTGTTGTTTTTATTTTTATTTCTGATTCTTTCTTTGTCTGTTTTTGTAGACATTTTCTTTCTCTTGTGTTTTTCAATTCAATTCATTTGATACATCTCAGCCAAATACGATCCAACGGTGATCCGTTCCATTAGAATCCATGGGGATTATGATGTGTCAGAACTTGGATGGAGTAGTGGAAATAGTCTTGACTTATCTTTTCGCCACCATAAAAGAGCTCATCTCTGCCTAGTGTCTAGAATCTAGATGTGAGAAAGAACAAGTGCACGCCGGAACGAGACTATTTATCCCTATCGACCAGGTGTGACCGTCTTGCTTTGCCATCCATAAAAGACGGCTTTAATAAAAGTCGTCAGAAGTGTTTTAGTACCAAAGGTCTAAGATCATTGAGCGATAGAGATCAGTATTGAAGCCGATGTTGTTGGAGAAAAGTATACAACATAACGAAATTCCATTGTTTCCGAGATCAGTATTGAAAATGGTGTTGTTGGACAAAGTCTACTACGTTATAAAGATCTAGTGGCAAACATGTTGTTGCATTGAGTGTCACATGAGAAAAGTATACCGTGTAAAAAAATTCCAGTGGGGTGTTCATTGTTTCCACAACAAAGACCGTTGTTTCCTTTATTTTCTCTTTTGTTTTATTCATTCACACTCTTACAAGTAGAAAGGGAGAATCAAACATATGATATGATATCCTCCCCCATGATATATTACATATTACTTAGTAATGTTAGGTCGGTAAAACGTTTGTTTTTCTAATGTGTCTAGAGATAGATCACATGACGACCAGGCGGTCTCCTATTGGTTGATTCAACGGTTGTTGATCCAGCTATGTGGTTACAAATATAAAGGTTGCAGCAAAGAGGGATTATTTATATTATTTGGATTATTCAGACTATTGTTCTCATCTTGGATTTTATTCTCACAACATTTCTGCTGATGTAACCAGGTACATCTTGTTGAAATCAGGAATATTTATGTAAAAACTTCAAGAATCTGTACAGAATTCTAAACAAAATCCTTTATTTCATCCACATTGACTCGAGGCGCAACGGATAAAAGTACTAAATGATAGATAATCAGTTCTAAGTGACAGTCGTAAAGGTTGAAGGTTCGATCCTCAGTACAGGCGATGCTAAGAATACAATTACAAATTATTTAAGACTACTACCCACTCATGTCTCACGGAACGAGAACAAGCTACCCTCATAGATTAAATAATAGTAGTCCAAATAATCCAAATAATACGAATTATTAATCCTCACCTAAAAAATTTCCAAAACATGATGCTGAGGGATTATTTTCGGTCATCCCTCGCTCATCAGTACAAACCTGATCTGTGACAACATCTTTGAGACTGGATCTCTCAGTATATGTCCTTACAGTCTGCCAAAATGTGTAAGTCCATCTTTCATTATCGCGAATATATGTGTATTTTTCGTGTATAATTGTTTAATGTAAATAAAACCTGCTATGTTTATAAGTGGAGTTTTCATGTCCCTTTTCTAAAACAAGGTACTTCATAATGAACAAGCAGCTATATGTATAGCATTAAGTCTTAATTTAATTTTTTTTTTAGGGGGGGGGGGTTAGAAGGTGTAGAGTGCAATTTCAACCCCACCCCAATGGTGAAGTTTACAAAAGAATAATAATGTGCCCATAATAATGTGCTCACCATTATGCCTAGAATACATATCCCATAATTGATAATGATATGTTCATTTGTGTAGGAGTTTACATCGCACATACATAATACTCATGTGCATTTGCACCAATCAGGTTAACATTTTATTACATCATATAACTCAAAATTTGATGTAGAGCAATTACATTTTCCATTAAACTTTTTGTATCTTGCTTATTTTAACAGTCCTTGGGGGGGGGAGTTTGAAAGAGAAAACACACCACCTAAACTTTACAAAAAGATAAGGTGTCCACCTTACTCAGTGTGTTGCCTAGCACATTCAACAAATGATAATGATCGGTACATTAGTTTAGGAGTGAATCTTACACATAGAAATATATATATATTGCTTACGTTAAGGTCTCCTGTTTTTGTTTCACTGTTAGATACTTAATCCCCCTTTTTATTTTATTTACTTACGATTATATATTTTATTTATTTATGAATTTTCCAACGAATGTTAAGTCTGCACTATTTTGGATTTATTTAGTTTCTCTGGGAATTTAAACTGCATTTTCCTTTTTTTTTGTCTTTTTGTTTAAAATAACTCAAAGCTTCTTTAGACTATATATATATATATATATATATATATATATATATATATATATATATATATATATATATATTTCTGGGTTTATATAAAGAATATATATTTTTACGGTATATATCCCTTATCATAGTATCTTAATTGTTTCAGATTACAAGCTCAGTATATATTGATTGGTTGCATTCCACTGATCAAAGAAAAAAACGTCATAATTTTTTATTCATTTTTTTATTTCAGTGAATGCTTATATTTTTCTTCCGTCTTACGAACGTTTCACAACCAGTAAACAATAGTCAGTGGAATGCAATCCATCAATCAATCAATCAATATATATATATATATATATATATATATATATATATATATATATATATATATATATATAGTAATCCAGGTAAAGTAAACATCCAAAGGATAAAAATCCAAAGAATTTCAACCAGGCTTATAGAGAGTGCTCAATATCAAATAGAACTTTTATATATATGATTATTTTATTTATACAAACATGTACATAATCTGTGATACTGGCATGTCAATGTTTCTAACAGCTGTTGATCGATAACATCGATATGCCAGTGTCGCAGATCATGTACATGTTTGTATAAATAAAAATAATCATATATATATATAATATATATATATAATTAAACAAGTTCAGATATAGTGATCAAATTAACTTAAAACAAATATTTAACTTAAAAGAAATGATAAAAATAAAAATTAGATAAATTACAATATTTATTAATTAATCAGATATTCAAGTAAGGAATATATTAAAAAATTGTCCTTAATCCATGGATTTTCAAAGATAAGCTCGTTTCATTAGAGGAGAAAAACCAGTAAAATAATGAATTAATGGATAGCATAAATTTTAAAATATAAAAGTTGTAAGCAAAAGACATTTTCAACGAAAATTGGGTAGAAAATACATGTCCATGTAATTATCTTTTTCTTATATTAAGGCTCTAATTATTATATCGAGCATTCTCATATCACGATAAGATATAAGATAAAGATAAAATATTTATCTTTATTGTTTCATTTATATATATATATATATATATATATATATATATATATATATATATATATATATATATATATATATATATATATATAGTAATCCAGGTAGAGTAAAAATCCACAGGGTAGAAATCCAAAGGGAATCAAACCGGGCTTACAAAAGAGTGCTCAATAAAGATATAGAGCTGTATTGTGAATGTTTTTATTCAAACATGTACAAGGTCTGCTACACTGGTATGTCGATGTTATCGATCTACAGCTATCGAGAGCTGAGGTATCATCAGGCAGAAAGTTTTTTTTCTTGATCCGACCCGTGTAGCAGACCTTGTACATGTTCGAATAAAAACATTCACTATATATATATATATATATATATATATATATATATATATATATATATATATATATGATTTGGCGTTTATAGATTTAAATCCCTCCTAATTATAATGTGGATTCTTGCCGACTGAGGGGAACGATACCTGACTACAAATCAGTGGGGATTTGTAAAAACCGGGTTCAAGCCTTCCGACCGATGTGAATTAACATCTCTACACTGGAGATTGCGTAAGCATGACACATCGATGTCTGTAGGTAAAAATAATTAATATTTATTTTAAAAATATAATTATAGCTCCCTTTGCTAGGATTGGTGCCCTCCGAGAGAATTTATAAACGAGCAGTAATACTATGGCTTAAAAGCGACATTCCGACCATATTTGTTGTTGTTGCTGAATCACTGTCAACTGCTCGCTGATTTGGTGTCTATAGATTTAAATCCCTCCTAATTATCATGTGGATTCTCGCCGGCCGAGGGGAAAGATACCTGACTGCTAATCAGTGGTCATTTGTAAAAACCGTGTTCAAGCCCCTCCGGTCGACGTGAAGTAACATCCTTACACTGAAGATTGCATAAGCATGAAACATCGATGTGTGTAGGTAAAAATAATTAATATTTACTTTAAAAAAATATATATATGATATTTATAAATAAATATTAAATTATTTATACCTACAGATGCTAGCATTTCAAGCTTATTGCTCTCATCATTACGTATAAGGATATTGTTGATGTATGAAGCATAAAAAAGATACTGTTGTTTTTATAATTATTTTTTTTTTTTTTGATATTCCGAGCAGTCCTCCACTCTTTGTCGAAAAATGATACGAAATGAAGAAAATTGCAACTTTTGAGAAAACTGGAATATTCAACTTTGGTCAGCATTCATTCTTTGTCTTAACGTGTCAGTTAGTTCACGCTTTAAGACAAAGAATGAACACTGAGGTGGAAGGTGCTAGAAATCTGGGAAATCTGGGAAATCTCAGAAATCTCAGATTCCAGAGAACACTACTTGTTATTACCAGTGAGCAATCACTGATAATGATTTGTGTGAAAACTGTTAGTGAGATAATAATAATAATAATTATAATGATAATAATAATAATTATAATGATAATAATAATAATAATTATAATGATAATAATAATAATAATAATTATAATGATAATAATAATAATAATAATTATAATAATAATAATAATTATAATGATAATAATAATAATAATAATTATAATGATAATAATAATAATTATAATGATAATAATAATAATAATTATAATGATAATAATAATAATAATAATTATAATAATAATAATAATAATAATAATAATAATAATAATAATTATAATGATAATAATAATAATAATTATAATGATAATAATAATAACAATAGTTGTCATATCGTTTCCAGCTCGATGCATATAAGTAAAAGTCTCTCTTGATACTTGATGTAAGTTTAATATGCGTGTGTGTGCCCACACAAATGTGTCAAAAAAACAAAACGGAAGAAAGCCGGCAAACAACTGTACCCGTCTGCATAAATAGGTAATGTTTTCTCTGTTGATGAGGCCAAACTTGCTCGACTGAATCGCGATAAATCTCATTGCAATCTCTACGGCCGGCGCTTTTTCTAATTACTTTGATCAGTGGGATAACGCAGATTGCAAAAACGTTCCTTTTTCCATCTTTTCAATCACAAACTAAAATCACAGAGAACAATTCCATGAAATTAAGACGCTTTTGCAAAAATTATGAAACTTCTTTCTCCCACTGAGTCACTATGATTCATCAATTCTATCTAAACTATTTAATATGTCCACATACCCTATCTATCTATATATATATATATATATATATATATATATATATATATATATATATATATCATGATTTTCTTTGGGTTACAGAATTTTATTAGGGTAATAGGGCAATTACGAAGGGAAGACATGTTTTATCTATCATGATTAAAAGATACGAGAGGGAAAATAAAACAATGCAAGTCGACCGGTTTCGCCCACACTTAACGAGAATTGTATCATAGTAATTTTAAAAGGGGAGAATGAAAAAAAATGGGAAAATTATATTTTTAAAACCAAAAAAAGCGCTATGTTATTTACAATAGAGGATGTGTCTTAGAGACTAATCACACTCAACCCCAACAGACACTTCTCTCTTTTTACAGTGGGAGGGCTGTTTAAGACGTACGTGGATAGTCTCCGAGATTTTAAGATGGAAAATGGAGTGAGCACGACTCAAGATGGTAAATGAGTCAATGCTGAAGTTCGTTGCACACGACGGGTTTTTAAGCAAATGGTCGGTTATAGAAGACCTGTACGTGTTTCTTAGAACGTCCGTTGACTGGAAGGTTCCATTCCTAATTTTACTACGGATGTGTTGCTGTACTCTACTGTCCAATCTTTACGTTGTTCTGCCCACGTAGTCGGCACTGCAATTACATTGAAAATGATAAATCAAATTATTTTTGTGGTGGGGGATAGAACGTCTTTTTGAGAGGACACCAGCAAGGGTTTTGTACCGAACACAACACATACATTCGACGTAAAATAGCAATCTGGACTAATTTTTCTGGTGAACTTCTCACTTATTGCACCTAACCAAGGCAAAC